>CM056056.1:3047625-3061434 GCA_029574335.1 Rana kukunoris
AGTTCAAAAAGGGGGGCCTGGGCATCTGCTGAGCAGGAGGGCTGGCTATACTGTCCTAATGCAGACACCAATCATATTCTGCCTCCCCTGCAACGCTGCCAGCCCTCCTGTAATGGGCCCAGGTCCCATCAGTTCAAAAAGGGGGACCAGGTATCTGCTGAGCAGAAGGGCTGGCTGCACTGCCCTACCTTCTCAAGGTAGTCATAGGTAAAGACCATTGCTATGTCTATGCACTAGGGGAATACGGTCATGCATGTCTGTGCAGAAATCTAAAATATGGCCGAAAACTTGTGTCTACCTCTTGGTCACCCTTGGGGGAAAAATGGAGACCATGTGCTGTTTCAGTGTCGTGCCATGCCACCAGGGGGGAGTGTTTTTTGTTTGCCCCCCCAAAGAAGAACCCACCAGTCACCAATGATCTGCATACTTATTGCAGCTCATTGACTCAGACATTAGGCCAGGGAACGAGCATTTTCAGACTTTGACAGTTCAGGTTTCTTTTAATTATATTTTTCTGCTTTTTTTTTTTTTTTTAATTAAACGGCGTCTTTATATTCCGCGTTAATTAAAGAAAACGGCTGGACACTATAGAAATCCATAAAGACAAATGTCGGGGGGTTTTCAAATGATATTTTCATTGACTTCAAACCGGTCTATTCTGTGCGATTTATCGAATGAAGTGGCGGTAATGTTATTAAATGTCCGTCACGTGAGCGCCGTTCTTTGAGCAGAAGTAGGATCTTTAAATACTCACTTGATAGATTTAATTAATGGACTAATTGATTCGAAGAACTATCCTCCGCTCGATCCTCCCTCCTCCCGATCGGGTCCGTTCATCACCAACTTCGCTCCCCATAGGAGGGAAAGGCTTACAAATGAACGTCTCAAAAAGCAAACAATATACCTCCATCATTACACAGGACCCCCTCCCTATACTACCCCCATCATTATACAGGACCCCTTCCCTATACTACCCCCATCATTATACAGGACCCCTTCCCTATACTACCCCCATCATTACACAGGACCCCTTCCCTATACTACCCCTATCATTACACAGGACCCCTTCCCTATACTACCCCCATCATTATACAGGACCCCTTCCCTATACTACCCCCATCATTACACAGGACCCCTTCCCTATACTACCCCCATCATTACACAGGACCCCTTCCCTATACTACCCCTATCATTACACAGGACCCCTTCCCTATACTACCCCTATCATTACACAGGACCCCTTCCCTATACTACCCCCATCATTACACAGGACCCCTTCCAATACTACCCCATCATTATACAGGACCCCCTCCCTATACTACCCCCATCATTACACAGGACCCCTTCCCTATACTACCCCCATCATTACACAGGACCCCTTCCCTATACTACCCCCATCATTACACAGGACCCCCTCCCCATACTACCCCCATCATTACACAGGACCCCCTCCCTATACTACCCCCATCATTACACAGGACCCCTTCCCTATACTACCCCTATCATTACACAGGACCCCTTCCAATACTACCCCATCATTACACAGGACCCCTTCCCTATACTACCCCCATCATTACATAGGACCCCTTCCCTATACTACCCCCATCATTACACAGGACCCCTTCCCTATACTACCCCTATCATTACACAGGACCCCCTCCCTATACTACCCCCATCATTACACAGGACCCCCTCCCCATCATTACACAGGACCCCTTACCTATACTACCCCCATCATTACACAGGACCGCCTCCCTATACTACCCCAACATTACACAGGACCCCTTCCCTATACTACCCCCATCATTACACAGGACCCCTTCCCTATACTACCCCTATCATTACACAGGACCCCCTCCCTATACTACCCCCATCATTACACAGGACCCCTTCCCTATACTACCCCTATCATTACACAGGACCCCTTCCAATACTACCCCATCATTACACAGGACCCCTTCCCTATACTACCCCCATCATTACATAGGACCCCTTCCCTATACTACCCCCATCATTACACAGGACTCCTTCCCTATACTACCCCTATCATTACACAGGACCCCCTCCCTATACTACCCCCATCATTACACAGGACCCCCTCCCCATCATTACACAGGACCCCTTACCTATACTACCCCCATCATTACACAGGACCGCCTCCCTATACTACCCCAACATTACACAGGACCCCTTCCCTATACTACCCCATCATTACACAGGACCCCCTCCCCCATACTACGCCATCATTACACAGAACCACCTCCGCAATACTACCTCTAGTAGATAGATATAGAAAGATAGATAGATAGATAGATAGATAGATAGATGGATGGATGGATGGATGGATGGATGGATGGATGGATGGATGGATGGATGGATAGATAGATAGATAGATAGATAGATAGATAGATAGATAGATAGATAGATAGATAGATAGATAGATAGATAGATAGATAGATAGATAGCACTATCCAAATAATAATAATTAAAAAAAAAATGCAAAAATGCTGAAAAGAAGTGGAATGTTGGGGCCATCAAAGAGCAGCACATTGAAACCACAGAACGTCAATATTGATCGTAAAATTGCCAAACTGCGGCCCGGGGGCCAGATGTGGCCCCTTGTTTGCTTTTATCCGGCCCTTGGGGATCTATTTCATTCACTGAAACCAACAATGGTACACAATTACTCATAATGACACCAACAATTGGGCCCAATGACACCAAAGATGGGACACAATTTCACCCAATGACAGCAACAATGGGGCCCAATGACGGGGCACAATTCCTCCCAATGACATCATCAATGGGGCCCAATGATGGGGCACAATTCCTACCAAAGACACTAAAGATGGAGATCAATTCCTCCCAATGACATCAACACTGGGTCCAATGATGGGGCACAATTCCTACCAAAGACACTAAAGATGGGGCACAATTCCTCCCAATGACATCATCAATGGGGCCCAATGATGGGGCACAATTCCTCCAAAAGACACCAACGATTGGGGCACAATTCCTCCCAATGACACCAACAATGGGGCCCAATGACGGGGCACAATTCCTACCCAAGACACCAACGATTGGGGCATAATTCCTCCCAATGACACCAACAATGGGGCCCAATGACGGGACACAATTCCTACCAAAGATACCAATGATTGGGGCATTATTCCTCCCAATGACACCAACAATGGGGCCCAATGACGGGGCACAATCCCTAACAAAGACACCAACAATTAGGGCATTATTCCTCCCAATGACACCAACAATGGGGCCCAATGATGGGGCACAATTTCTACCAAAGACACCAACGATTGGGGCATAATTCCTCCCAATGACACAAGTGATGGGGCACAAATCATTGATACCGAAGATGGGGCATGGTTTACTCCAACTGACGCCGGGACCTTTTTCTACTCACGATGGCCACAGTCTGGCCCCCCTAAAGCCTGATGAACAGCAAAGTGGTCCTTTGCTTAGAAAGTTTGGAGACCCCTGGTGTAAAGTATTGCTGCGTCTTTAGTAACCCAATATCCCCTGCATCCCTTACATTGTGTAATGGTAGCTAGCATCTGATTGGCTGTAATGTCATTTCTTGCATAGCTTTAATTTTCTTTAATAGGCCATGGAAATAAGTACATTTCTGTGAAAACTTAAAACCTTGTGCTGACAAGATACATAGAGTACAAGGCCTTATCGCATGTTAGTTACCTGCCCTCAATGCTTTTTCAATCACTGACCCAGAACAAGTACCCAGATCTGGAGTTTCCTCTGACTTTACCAGGTGCCTGCATTGATCGGCAACTGACGGTATTGAAGTCAGAGACAGCCAGTTACAGTATCTAGTACTTTCAGAAAAAGTCTAGCAATTGCAGTTCATGTATTCCCCTCAGTTCATCTCTTTTTAAGACGTCCGCAGACATTATTTCAGCTTTACTCTCAGACATTGCTGTAAAGTTCTATGTAGTCTGCCTTATTGTCTCTGGACAGTAATCTGAAGATATTAGAACACACCTTCTGGTGATGCTGGAACACGCCTGATGGTTATCCTGGATCACATCTGCTGGTGATTCTGAAACACATCTGCTGGTGATGCTGGAACACACCTAATGGTGATCCTAGAAGATACCTGCTGGAGATACTGGAACACACCTGCTGGTGATCCTGGATAACATCTGCTAGTGATTTCCGAAAAACACCTCTGCTGGTGATGCTGGAACACACATGATGGTGATCTTAGGAGACACCTGGTGGTAATCCTGGAGCACGCCCGTTGGTTATCCTGGATCACATCTGCTGGTGATTCTGAAGCACATGTGCTGGTGATGCTGGAAAACATCTGATGGTGATGCTGGAAAACACCTGATGGTTGTCCTGAAACACACTTGATGGTGATCCAGGATCCCATCTGCTGGTGATGCTGGAACCCCTCTGCTTACAATATTGGAACACACCTGTTAGTGATCCTGGAACACAACTTGTCCTAGTAGACGCCTGCTGGTGATCGTGGAATACATCTATGGTGATTTTGAAACGCATCTGATGGTAAGGCTGGAACACACCTGATGGTGATCCTAGAAAGCACCTGATGGTAATCCTGGAACACGCCTGATGGTGATCCAGCATCACATCTACTGGTGATGCTGCAACCTCCTGCTAGTGATATCAGAACACATCTGCTAGTGGTCCTGGAACACAACTTATGGTGATCTTAGAAGACAGCTGCTGGTGATCGTGGAATACATCTATGGTGATCTTAGAAGGAGGGTTAATGTTGAGTTTAGTGTTAGGGTACAAGAAGGGTTAATGTTGGGATTAGTGTTATTGTACAAGGAGAGTCAATGTTGGGATTAGTGTTAGGGTACAAGGAGGGATAATGTTGAGATTAGTGTTAGGGTACAAGGAGGGATAATGTTGAGATTAGTGTTAGGGTACAAGGAGGGATAATGTTGAGATTAGTGTTGGGGGTACAAGGAGGGTTAATGATGAGATTAGTGTTAGGGTACAAGGAGGGTTAATGTTGAGATTAGTGTTAGGGTACAAGGAGGGATAATGTTGGGATTAGTGTTGGGGGTACAAGGAGGGTTAATGATGAGATTAGTGTTAAGGTACAAGGAGGGTAAATGTTGGGATTAGTGTTAGGGTACAAGGAGGGATAATGTTGGGATTATTGTTGGGGGTACAAGGAGGGTTAATGATGAGATTAGTGTTAGGGTACAAGGAGGGTAAATGTTGGGATTAGTGTTAGGGTACAAGGAGGGATAATGTTGGGATTAGTGTTGGGGGTACAAGGAGGGTTAATGATGAGATTAGTGTTAGGGTACAAGGAGGGTGAATAATGAGATTAGTGTTAGGGTACAAGGAGGGTTAATGCTGAGATTAGTGTTATTGTACAAGGAGGGTTAATGTTGGGATTAGTGTTATTGTACAAGGAGGGTTAATGTTGAGATTAGTGTTAGGGTACAATGAGGGTTAATGTTGAGATTAGTGTTAGGGTTCAATGAGGGTTTATGATGAGATTAGTGTTAGGGTACAAGGAGGGTTAATGTTGGGATTAGTGTTAGGGTACAAGGAGGGTCAATGTTGGGATTAGTGTTAGGATACAAGGAGGGTTAATGTTGAGATTAGTGTTAGGGTACAAGGAGGGTTAATAATGAGATTAGTGTTAGGGTACAAGGAGGATTAATAATGAGATTAGTGTTAGGGTACAATGAGGGTTAATGATGAGATTAGTGTTAGGGTACAAGGAGGGATAATGTTGGGATTAGTGTTAGGGTACAAGGAGGGATAGTGTTAAGATTAGTGTTAGGGTACAAGGAAGGTTAATGTTGGGATTAGTGTTAGGGTACAAGGAGGGTTAATGATGAGATTAGTGTTAGGGTACAAGGAGGGATAATGTTGGGATTAGTGTTAGGGTACAAGGAGGGATAGTGTTAAGATTAGTGTTAGGGTACAAGGAAGGTAAATGTTGGGATTAGTGTTAGGGTACAAGGAGGGTTAATGTTGAGATTAGTGTTATTGTACAAGGAGGGATAATGTTGGGATTAGTGTTAGGGTACAAGGAGGGATAGTGTTAAGATTAGTGTTAGGGTACAAGGAAGGTTAATTTTGGGATTAGTGTTAGGGTACAAGGAGGGTTAATGTTGGGATTAGTGTTAGGGTACAAGGAGGGATAATGTTGAGATTAGTGTTAGGGTACAAGGAGGGTAAATGTTGAGATAAGTGTTAGGGTACAAGAAGGGTTAATGTTGGGATTAGTGTTGGGGGTACAAGGAGGGTTAATGTTGGGATTAGTGTTAGGGTACAAGGAGAGTTGTTGATGAGATTAGTGTTATTGTACAAGGAGGGTTAATGTTGAGATTAGTGTTAGGGTACAATGAGGGTTTATGATGAGATTAGTGTTAGGGTACAAGGAGGGTTAATGTTGGTATAGTGTTAGGGTACAAGGAGGGTTAATGTTGGGATTAGTGTTAGGGTACAAGGAGGGATAATGTTGAGATTAGTGTTAGAATACAAGGAGGGATAGTGTTAAGATTAGTGTAAGGGTACAAGGAGGGATAATGATGAGATTAGTGTTAGGGTACAAGGAGGGTTAATGTTGAGATTAGTGTTATTGTACAAGGAGGGTTAATGTTGGGATTAGTGTTATTGTACAAGGAGGGTTAATGTTGGGATTAGTGTTATTGTACAAGGAGGGTTAATGTTGGGATTAGTGTTAGGATACAAGGAGGGTTAATGTTGAGATTAGTGTTAGGATACAAGGAGGGTTAATGTTGAGATTAGTGTTAGGGTACAAGGAGGGATAATGATGAGATTAGTGTTAGGGTACAAGGAGGGATAATGTTGAGATTAGTGTTAGAATACAAGGAGGGATAGTGTTAAGATTAGTGTTAGGGTACAAGGAGGGATAATGATGAGATTAGTGTTAGGGTACAAGGAGGGATAATGATGAGATTAGTGTTAGGGTACAAGGAGGGTTAATGTTGGGATTAGTGTTATTGTACAAGGAGGGTTAATGTTGGGATTAGTGTTAGGATACAAGGAGGGTTAATGTTGAGATTAATGTTAGGGTACAAGGAGGGTTAATGTTGGGATTAGTGTTGGGGTACAAGGAGGGTTAATTTTGGGATTAGTGTTGGGGTACAAGGAGGGTTAATGTTGGGATTAGTGTTAGGGTACAAGGAGGGATAATGTTGAGATTAGTGTTAGGGTACAAGGAGGGTTAATGTTGAGATAAGTGTTAGGGTACAAGAAGGGTTAATGTTGGGATTAGTGTTGGGGGTACAAGGAGGGTTAATGTTGGGATTAGTGTTAGGGTACAAGGAGAGTTGTTGATGAGATTAGTGTTATTGTACAAGGAGGGTTAATGTTGAGATTAGTGTTAGGGTACAATGAGGGTTTATGATGAGATTAGTGTTAGGGTACAAGGAGGGTTAATGTTGGGATTAGTGTTAGGGTACAAGGAGGGTCAATGTTGGGATTAGTGTTAGGATACAAGGAGGGTTAATGTTGAGATTAGTGTTAGAATACAAGGAGGGATAGTGTTAAGATTAGTGTTAGGGTACAAGGAGGGTTAATGGTGAGATTAGTGTTAGGGTACAAGGAGGGATAATGTTAGGATTAGTGTTAGGATACAAGGAGGGTTAATGTTGGGATTAGTGTTAGGCCGCGTACACACGAGCAGACAGATTTGTTCAAATCGGTCGGCCGACCGATTTGAACAAATCTGTCTGCTGGGGACATATTGGTTTGATCGTGTACACACGATCAAACCAAAATCCCCGCCGCCAGACAGCGCGGTGACGTAGCGGTGACGTTGACGCCGCCACGTCACTGCACTAGGAAGTAAAACACTTCCGCGCATGCGTCGAAACCATTCGGCGCGTGTGCGAGAAGACATGTCTGCTGGTTAGCATACTACGTTTCCAGCAGATAGATTTGATCGTGTGTACGCGGCCTTAGGGTACAAGGAGGGTTAATTTTGGGATTAGTGTTAGGGTACAAGGAGGGATAATGATGAGATTAGTGTTATTGTACAAGGAGGGTTAATGTTGGTATAGTGTTAGGGTACAAGGAGGGTTAATGTTGGGATTAGTGTTAGGGTACAAGGAGGGATAATGTTGAGATTAGTGTTAGAATACAAGGAGGGATAGTGTTAAGATTAGTGTTAGGGTACAAGGAGGGATAATGATGAGATTAGTGTTAGGGTACAAGGAGGGTTAATGTTGAGATTAGTGTTATTGTACAAGGAGGGTTAATGTTGGGATTAGTGTTATTGTACAAGGAGGGTTAATGTTGGGATTAGTGTTATTGTACAAGGAGGGTTAATGTTGGGATTAGTGTTATTGTACAAGGAGGGTTAATGTTGGGATTAGTGTTAGGATACAAGGAGGGTTAATGTTGAGATTAGTGTTAGGATACAAGGAGGGTTAATGTTGAGATTAGTGTTAGGGTACAAGGAGGGATAATGATGAGATTAGTGTTAGGGTACAAGGAGGGATAATGTTGAGATTAGTGTTAGAATACAAGGAGGGATAGTGTTAAGATTAGTGTTAGGGTACAAGGAGGGATAATGATGAGATTAGTGTTAGGGTACAAGGAGGGTTAATGTTGGGATTAGTGTTATTGTACAAGGAGGGTTAATGTTGGGATTAGTGTTAGGATACAAGGAGGGTTAATGTTGAGATTAATGTTAGGGTACAAGGAGGGTTAATGTTGGGATTAGTGTTGGGGTACAAGGAGGGTTAATTTTGGGATTAGTGTTGGGGTACAAGGAGGGTTAATTTTGGGATTAGTGTTGGGATACAAGGAGGGTTAATGTTGGGATTAGTGTTAGGATACAAGGAGGGTTAATGTTGGGATTAGTGTTATTGTACAAGGAGGGTTAATGTTGGGATTAGTGTTATTGTACAAGGAGGGTTAATGTTGGGATTAGTGTTATTGTACAAGGAGGGTTAATGTTGAGATTAGTGTTAGGATACAAGGAGGGTTAATGTTGAGATTAATTTTGGGGTACAAGGAGGGTTAATTTTGGGATTCGTGTTGGGGTACAAGGAGGGTTAATGTTGGGATTAGTGTTGGGGTACAAGGAGGGTTAATGTTGGGATTAGTGTTGGGGTACAAGGAGGGTTAATTTTGGGATTAGTGTTGGGGTACAAGGAGGGTTAATGTTGGGATTAGTGTTGGGGTACAAGGAGGGTTAATTTTGGGATTAGTGTTGGGGTACAAGAAGGGTTAATTTTGGGATTAGTGTTGGGGTACAAGAAGGGTTAATTTTGGGATTAGTGTTGGGGTACAAGGAGGGTCAATGTTGGGATTAGTGTTAGGGTACAAGGAGGGTCAATGTTGGGATTAGTGTTAGGGTACAAGGAGGGTCAATGTTGGGATTAGTGTTAGGGTACAAGGAGGGTGAGTAGAACCCTACATTTGGGTAGGGCATCATTTGGGATGTCGGTGAAAAAACCTTATAATCCCGATCTCCTGGCATGGAAAGGTCACATATCGTAGAGAAGATTTAACCCCAAATTTGCGGTTGAACAGTTACATCGGTTTTTTTTTATGTTCTTCGTTATTTCCCTCCGTTGGGTCGCTGTATATTTTTCCACTTAATCTGTCACTTTGGATGAGGAAGCCTTTATCTGGGTGAGTGTCTTCCTTGTGATCATTACTATTAGACCTCTTACCTTCCTCTCTAATAGTGTATCTTCCACCCCTTTGTTACTCTCCGCAGGCCCCCCGCCGTCCCCCTTTCTCTGCCTAGAAGAGGGGCAGGTGCAGGACAAAAAGGCCTCTTCTTTTAGAACATTAACCTTTTCAGGACTCTACCCCCATGGACCAGACACATTACAAATGGTCAGCTTTAATCATGATGTCAGGTCATTAACCCCGGGAGACCTCCTCATTGAAAAACTATCAGGGGGTCCGTCCTTCATCTCAGACCGTGTGCAATCCCCCAAATTCATTCACTCCTTCCAAAAAAATGGAGGCATTCTCCTAGGCCAGCTTATAAAATAGGGAGTGTATAACAGAGATGTTTGTTTAAAAAAAAAAAAAAAAGTACTTAAAGGGTCAGTCCACCCATTTTTGTTTTTTGGTGGATGGTAATTTTTTTTCCCCTAAATATCTTCCTTTACCGTAGTGCAGTCCTCCTTCACTTACCTCATCCTTCCTTTTTGCTTTTAAATGTCCTTATTTCTTCTGAGAAATCCTCACTTCCTGTTCTTCTGCCTGTAACTCCACACAGCAATGCGAGGCTTTCTCCCTGGTGTGGAGTGTCATGCTCGCCCCCTCCCTTGGACCACAGGAGAGTAAGGACGCCCACTAACACAAAGCTCCTTTGTCTATTTGCAATGTAGAGAGTGTCCTGACTCTCCTGTAGCATACCTCCCAACAGTCCAGGACCCTGGGGAAATTTCCAGCGGACCCGCGATCAGCACCCCCCTGCGGCACCCCCCCCCCCCACTCAACAACGTCGTTCGCGTCACCCCCCAGCTCAACAACTTCATTCGCGCCCCCCCCCCCCCCCGCTCACTCAACAACTTCGTTAGCGGAACCCTCCCCCCGCTCAACAACTTTTCCCGCAGGTACATTTTCTAAATGTTGGGAGGTATGCCTGTAGTCCAAGGGAGAGGGTAAGCACCACACTCCACACCAAGGAGATGTTCCATGTCAAACCAAACTTTATTACGGGTCTAGCTAAAGACCCCCCATGCCTAAATCATAGTATGAATTAGAACCGCCACACTTCCTGGATGTAAATCCAGGAAGTGAACAGGAAGAAGCTTCAGCTGCCCACAGTTAAAATGGCACTTTTTTTTTGTGTTCTGAAAAAGCCCCCCTCAAGTGAGGGTCTCCTCTCCCGCCATGTCAGTCTTGATGAGGAGGGAAAGAAACCTGATTACGCTGTACATTGTCCCCTCTGATGATTTTCAGCAGGGCTGTCCTGGGGAGTTAGGGTGGTTAGGGTGTTAGGGGGTTAGGGGTTTAGGGTTAGGGTAAGGGTTAGGGTTAGGGTTTCCCATTGAAGAATATGGCTAGGACTCAGGAATTGGAACAGGGACCTGCCCCAGAGGTCAAAGGTCAGAAGGCGGGTTACCAGAGGTCAAAGGTCACAGGGCGTGCCTGACCCACCCCCACCAAAGTGTACCGCCTACCACTACTAAGTCGGGATATGAACAAGTCGGGGTAAGTGTCTTCCTCCTCCTCCTCGTCCCTCTCAGATGATTCTCAGCAGGGCAGTATGAATAGGAAGTCCGTTCCGTCCACACAGTCCACTGTAACAAAGCCCTGTCTCCTCCCCGTCCGTCCGTGACGAGGTGGAGGCGGGGCTTTGTTGCAGTGGACAACGCAGACTTCCTATACATACAGTCCTGCTGTGAATCATCTGAGAGGGGACAATGAACTACGTAATCAGGTAAATATCCCTTACCTCCTCACCAATACTGACACAGCGGATCAAAAGTACATGGGCACAGTGAGGCTGCATATGAGCACAGTGAGGAGGCAAATGGGCACAATGAGGCAGCAGATGGGCACAGTGAGGCGGCATATGTGCACAATGAGGCAGCAAATGGGCACAGTGAGCCGGCAAATGGGCATTGTTGACCCTCTTTTCCACTAATGCCGCGTACACGCGATCGGGCATTTGCCCGGTTAAATCACATCACATCACAAAATAGAACATGTTTTATATCTAAACTCTGATGAAAAAACTCAGATGGGGCTACACACGATTGGAAAATCCAATGGAAAAAGTCCATCGGAATTTCCGATCGTGTGTACGAGGCATTACAGTAGCTGCTGCATTTCCCACCCTAGGCTTATACTCAAGTAATACTATTTCCCATTTTTTTGTGGTAAAATTTGGGTGCCTCGGCTTATATACTGGTCGGCTTCGAGTATTATAAATTAACTTAAGGTCACTAAAAATTATTTTTTTTTTTGCTTAAAATTAATGTTAACAGGGTATAAGACATAAAACTATTCCTTTTAAAAATGATTAAAAATAGATAAAAATCAATCATATAATTTGCCTCTAGTTTGACTTTCGTTTTTAAAATGATTTCATGTTTATGTGAAGTAGAGAGACACACAGAACAAAAACAAACACATCCAGGGCAGTGTTTTGTTTTTAAAATTAATCTGAGTTTTAGACACACAGCTTAGACCACAGTGAAAATCTGCCATGAGTTTTTTCATAAGGAGCCAGACAACCAGGAAGTGTGGAGATCAGAGGAGTGTTACAGCAACTTCAAAGCAAAAACGAACAACGAGAACATGAAAACAGCACTGCATTAAGGTAAAGGAAGCTATTTAGCTACAAAAAAAAATCCTTTAGTGACCCTTTAACCACTTGAGGCACCGCATATGCTCAATTGACGGCAGCTTTGGGGATCTAAATTTCCAAGCTGCCGTCAATTGACGGCATTGTTTTTTCCGCCACTGGGGGGCGCCGGCGCGTCCCCGAGATGCCGATGCACGTGCCTGGCGGTCGCGATGTCCACCAGGTACCCGCTGATCGGCTGTTTTAGAGCAGGGACGTGAAGCTCTGTGTGTAAACACAGAGCTCCACGTCCTGTCAGGGAGAGGTGACAGATGCTGTTTCTCTTGTACATAGGGAGACAGCATCGGACACCTCCCCCAGTCACTCCCCTCCCCCCCACACAGTTAGAACACACCCAGGACTCACATTTAACCCCTTCCTCACCCCCTAGTGTTAACCCCTTCAATGCCAGTCACATTTATACAGTAATTAGTGCGTTTTTATAGCACTGATCGCTGTATAAATGTGAATGGTCCCAAAAATGTGTCAAAAGTGTCCGATGTGTCCGTCGCAATATCGCAGTCCTGACAAAATTTGCAGATCGCCGTATTACTAGTAAAAAATAAAAAAAATTGTCAGAATTCTATCCCTTATTTCCTAGCCACTATAATCTTTGCGCAAACCAATTACTATACGCTTATTGCGATTGTTTTTTTTACCAAAAATATGTAGAATACATATCGGCCTAAACTAAGAAAAAAAAATTTTTTTCTTTTTAAAATTGGATTTTTATTATAGCAAAAAGTTAAAAATATTCTGTGGTTTTTTTTCAAAATTGTCGCACTTTTTTGTTTATAGCGCAAAAAAAAAAAAAAACGCAGAGGCGATCAAATACCACCAAAAGAAAGCTCTATTTGTGGGGAAAAAAAGGACGTCAATTTTGTTTGTAAGGCACGTCGTACGACCGCGCAATTTAAGCTGAGATTTCGCCTGGGCAGGAAGGGGGTATATGTGCCCCAGTAAGCAAGTGGTTAACGAGAGATGTATAGTTATAATTGCTTTTATTTTATCATTTGAAATGTATTCTTTTCATTGTATTGTACGAATATGAACGGTACTATTATTATGAACTTTGTTATGCCTTATGAGAAAACACAATAAAATATTCAAACAGAAAAAAGTTTTCCAATTTTTCGAGCGAAAATTTGCCATAACAGTACTAATGTTCAAATGTTCTAACAAAGAATTTTCCGTTATTTCCATACCATCGTTCGGACTAAATTCTCCTGGTATATGGCCAGCTTTGGTAATAGCATCTCCCCTGTAGCATTCCTGCAGGTTGTGTCAGACGTCTAGCAGATCACTAACAGAAGGTGTTTGTATGGTGCAGCCATTGTTACAAGTGCAAGAACAGGTGTATAATCACTGGTATGAGCAGAAGTTATTTACAAAAGACTGGAGAGTGTCTGAGATGTCTCTTATCTTCTAGTATGGGGGTGAGGTACATGAAAAACCAGAGAAGAATAACCCAAACAGGATGAACCGGT
>CM056056.1:3061534-3144034 GCA_029574335.1 Rana kukunoris
TGAGCACAAGCTTGCTTATTATTTACGGTTGAGTCTTTGATCTTGCTGACCTTTTTTCAATTTCCCTTGGCCACACATTCCTCGATTGTACCCTTATCCACTGGGTCCTGTTATGTGGCACCCCGTGTGACCTGAACTTTGTCCTACCTTCACATTGTCAACTTCCTTTTCCCCCCTGAAGAAGCTTTTGCTACACTCATTGGATGTGATGCGGCGGCGGGTCGTGTGTCCACTACAGCTTTCTTTCAGAGATTGCATTTTTTTGGTGCCTTCGTACAAACCACACAAAACGGCCTAGCGGCCCCCTCTGCTCCCGTTTCTCGATGGATCAGAGTGGTTCAGGCTTCTGTCAGGGGTCGGGCTCCTCCTTCCTCATTTCGGCCATGCTCTACCGAGAGCGGTTGGTACCTCTTAGGCGTTCCAACTTCAGACATCTTTTTCTCAACATTTGCACGGCGGTTATCTGGTCGGCTGTGCATGCCTTTGCCAAATTTGAACACGGTTGGTGTTTTTGCAGTTTCAAATGCTTGTTCTGGTGGCAAGGCTTGCCTGTAGGGAATGTTATTCGTGTGGTAGCCTATTTTGTAAGGTTTCTCATATTTTGTTTCCCACCCCTCATTAAGGTACCTCTTTGGGACGGCTCAGTGACAAGAATAAAAAGAGGTCGTGTCCCCTCAATGAACGTAAAAGAAAACAAGATTTTTTGTTACTCACTGTAAAATCTCTTCCTCCGAGTTCATTGATGGACACAGCACCCACCCCCACCTCTTTGGTCTTATATTTTTTCCTTGTACTGCTTTTTGACAAACTGGCTTTTCTTATAGCAGAGAGATGGGGTTATACCAGCTAGGACTGTCTATAGACGGTGTTTGTGTTCCTTTTCCGCCTAGTGTTCTACTCATGCAGGTGGCACTGTAAACCCAGTGGTCAAGAATGAAGAGGCTATAGACCCACCTACTCTAGGAAACAGAATTCCAGCTCAGTCTACACACACCAGGGTTGCAGTACAATGGAGTCTCATCTTCTGCTGCACTCTATGTAATGTGAAGAACAGGGACAGGGAGACCCCCATGTATTAACTAAAGGTGGGGGACACTGTAACAGATATAAGGATTTTATCATCCAAAGGGCTTTAAAAGCAGGCAAGTATTTAATATGCCAACTGAACTATGACTTTTGGTGGATTTATCCTTGAAAGGGCACCCGCCACTTATAACCGCAAAAGGGTGAAGCAACATTCAAGAAAGTACAAGCGACCATCTTTCTATGAAGGAAGATAAATCATCTCATGTCACTGGTTTCTAGGTAGTTGTAATATTTGGTAATCCTATAGTAATAGATATGCTTAAAGAGGTTGTAAAGTTTCATGTTTTTTTTACCTTAATGCATCCAATGCATTAAAGCAGAGGTCCACACAAAAATGGAACCTCCGCTGTCTGGATTCCTCCCCCCTCCGGTGTCACATTTGGGGGGGGGGGGGGTGGGGTGGTGGGGAAGCAGGTACCTGTGTAAGACAGGAATTTGCACCCACTTCCGGGCATAGACACTCGCATTATCGCCGCAGTCTACACCACGTCCGGCGCCCCCCCTGCTGTTTTTTGGGAGACACACAGGTCCCAGAAGACAGCAGAGGCCAGTGGCATTGCGCAGCGCGAGACGCAAATGCGCAGCATCACGGGAGAGTGCCCGCAAGGACTCGCCACCATGCAAGCTCTCTCGCATGAATGTGGTGAGTTCTTGCGGGGAGGACCAGAGACAGCCGCTGAGGGACCCCAGAAGACGAGGATCGGGGCCACTCTGTGCAAAACAAACTGTACAGTGGAAGTATAAAATGTTTGTTATTTTAAAGAAAAAAAAAAAAAATTCCTATAGTGACCCTTTAATATTACAGGGAATGCAGCAGAAGGAGACTCCACATGCATGGTGTGTAACAGTATTTACTCCATTAGGGGGATCCTGCCATTGGTTGCCTCTGGGAAATACTCATTGGAACCTTGGATTACGAGCATAATCTGCTCCAGGAGAGTGCTCGTAATCCAAAGCACTCGGCATATACAAGCGAAATTTCCCCATAGAAGTCACATGGAAATAAAAATAATTTGTGTCCACATTGACTTCTATGGCATGCAATAACGCATGTGGCCAGAGGTGGGGGGGCCGGAGAGCCTTGGAAAAGCTTGGCAACACAGCTCGGCTGAGCTCGTAAAACCTCGGAAAGGCTCAGGAACGGAGCCTTTCCAATTGGCTCCGGCACCTCAGGCCAAATGCGGTACTGCACACCGCATTGGCTTGAATCCTCCTCGGTTTGCGACAACTAGGTTTGTCCCGATACCGATACTAGTATCGGTACTGATACCGAGTTTTTGCGGGAATACTTGTACTCGCGCAAATGCTCCTGATGCTTCTGCCGATACTTTTTTTGTATTTATCAACATGTTCTGTGAAAATTCTTTGAGTTTTTTGCTACTGTGTGACAAGCAAATAAAACATTTTTATTATTTTTACTCATTTTATTCTTTTTTTTATAATGTCTTGAGTTAGAGTTCTTCATAATTCTAAAGAAAAATATTCCTTAGTCTGTATTGTGGTTGAAAAACTGTCACATGACATTTAAAAAAGTATCTGTATACGGTAACGGCGAGTACATGAAAAAAAGTATCGAGGTACTTGTACTCGTCCTAAAAAAGTGGTATCGGGACAACCCTAAGCGACAACACTCGCAAACCGAGTCAGGTTAATCGAGTCGTTAACCGCGTTATTCACAATCCGAGTTTTCACCGTATAGCAAAAAGATGACCTTTCACCAGTCTGGTGACCAAAATATGGATTTTACGTGGACTGACCTTTTAAGAGGCACGAGTGTTTGAAGTTTGTAGTGTATTCTTGGCATTGAAATTAGGCAATGTCTTTCCCTGATAATTGTTTCTTTTTGGAAGAACAGTGAAGAGCTCAGAGTTGGACCTAAGCAGAAGTGTCAGTGCTTTCTCAACAGTAATACTCATGGATTATGGTGAGGACATTCATGCGTGTCTGGAAAGTGATTGATCACGTGGAATCAGAAGGATCGTAGAGAAAGATAACAACATTCCTGGGCTTCAGTATTCCTGATCGATAAACTTGGCAATGGTGCTCAGCTGGATATTCGATGTTCCCTCATAGATTGTACCTAGAACATCAATCGTACAGATTATCAGTAAACATATACTAATAACAAATAATTAAAATAACCATTGGTTAATAATAAAATAAAACACATGCTGGCATGTTACGGGATCACAAAAACGTAGAAACTTGCTCACAGCTTTATTAACCAGTTGCCGACCAGCTAGTGCAGTTTTACGGCAGCAGGTCGGCTCGGTTGCGCAAAATCACGTAATATTACCTGATTTTGCATTTCAGCCACTAGGGGAGGGCGCCGCCTGCTCGCCCCTGGTGCAAAACGCGCGTGCCTGGTGGGCAACAAACACCACCGGCACCCGCGATCGCTCATTACAGAGCGAGAACCGGGAGCTGTCAGAGGAGAAATGACTTATCGCATGTTTATACAAATGTATGAACAGCGATCTGTAATTTCCCCTAGTCAGTCCCAAACCCCCACTTCAGTTAGAACACACCTAGGGAACATAATTAACCCCTTCCTCGCCCCCTAGTGTTAACCCCTTCCCTGCCAGTGACATTTTTACAGTAATCAATGCATTTTTATATAAAAATGTCAATGGTTCCCAAAAATGTGTCTGAAGTGTCCGCCATAAGGTTGTAGTACCGATAAAAAAATAAAAAATCGCTGATCGCCGCCATTACTAGTAAAAAAATTAATAAAAAAAAATATTATTAATAAAAATGCCATAAAACTACCGCCTATTTTGTAAACGCTATAACTTTTGCGCAAACCAATCAATAAACGCTTATTGACATTTTTTTTACAAAAAATATGTAGAAGAATACGCATCGGCCTAAACTGAGGAAGAAAAAAATATATATTTTTTTTATATTTTTGGGGATATTTATTATAGCAAAAAGTAAAAAATATTCTTTTTTTTTTCAAAATTGTCGCTCTATTTTTGTTTATAGTGCAAAAACTAAAAACCGCAGGAGGTGATCAAATCAAAAAAAGAAAGCTTTATTTGTGGGAAAAAAAAAAAGGACGCCAATTTTGTTTGGGAGCCACGTCGCACGACCGCGTAATTGTCAGTTAATGCGACGCAGTGCCGAATCGCAAAAAGTGGCCCGGTCATTGACCAGCAAAATGGTCCGGGGGTGAAGTGGTTAAATTTGAACATTTTAAAAAGCAAAAAAAAAATAAAAATTAAAAAAAACACACCCAAGTGAAATCCCTGATAGAAGCGGCCCATTTTCCCTCCCGGGCCATATACTATTTCCAGGACAAAGACACAACTTCTAGGGGTGCCGAATAGCCTAAATGTGCATGCTCCACAAACTATCCTGAAGCCCAGGTGTCTTGTAATGACGCAAAGCTTTAAACCAGGAGAGTAGACAACATAATATAGTAAACACTAAAAACACCTCGCCTGTGGAGTGAAGTGATTAAATGTATAAAACCAACAATCTAATAGTGACTCAAAACCACAATAATGAAATTACAATTAGTGAAGAAAGTGAAGTAAAAACAGTTACACACGTTATACTGCTGCCGCTTTAAGTAAATAAAGTCTACATTCACCACATTCACCACATTCACCAATATTTGGATGTGAAGCAGTGCTATGATAAAGTACCGTATATACTCGAGTATAAGACGAGTGCTGAAAATGCCCCCCTCGGCTTATACTCGAGTCACCTTTTTGCGCTTGATCTCCCGGACTTTGGGGACCCGGGCCGGCCATAAGTCCCCTGGACACAGCTAGCCCCACTTTTCCTCTACAAATGTGCAAAGTTTGTTGTCCGGGGGACCTAGGGCCGGGGAGCACCGATTTTTCAAAACAGTGCACCCCTTCCATAGACTCTTTATGTTAAATGGTAATTTCTCCGGTGATTTTGGGGGACCCAGTACTGGCCGGTCGCAGGTCCCCTGGACCGAGGACTTTGCACACTTATAGTGGAGAAATGGGACTACATGTTTGCCAAGTTTGTTGTCTGGGGGACCTACGGCTGGGGAGCACCGATTTTTCAAAGCCGGGCACCTCTTCCATAGACTCCCATGTTAAACGTCAGTCTAGTCATGGGCACAGTGAGGCATGGGCAAAGGGAGGCATGCAGATGGACACAGTGAGGCATGTAGATGGACACCCTAAGCTTATACTCGAGTTAAAACGTTTCCCCAGTTTTTTGTGGTTAAATTAGGTGCCTCGGCTTATATTCGGGTCGGCTTATACTAGAGTAGATACGGTAATCATTTCAAAAACATAAATATGAGTGTCCATATAATAATAGTCCTTTTAATAACAACATCCAAAGAACACCACACCATTGATGAGAAAAAGAATCGTTCTCCACAGTGACACTGCTCAACAGGGGCGTTGCTACGGGGTGGCTATTGGGGCTATAGCACCGAATCTGGCGACCATAGCCCAGAGTCTCTTGCTGCAGGGTCCCTTCCTAACCAGTAGGTTGTGCCGCGGCGGCCAGGCTGGCTGCATGAGAGAGGTGGAGGAGAGGAGAAGAGAGAGGTGAGCGAGCGGACAACCAGAGATGACATCTCTCTTCGCCCGCTCCACATCAGCGCTCTTCACAGCCATGCCTCTTCAATGTGGGAGCGAGGTGCGGCGGGGAGCAGATTGACGACATCATCTCTCACTGCCCGCCCTGCCCTCACTAAATGGACCAGTGCTGCCAGCCTGCCACCAATGCAGCTTCAATGCACATTTGGCAGCACTGGCTGGCACAGCACATGACAATCCACATCAGTTGGCAAGTGAAAACCCACATCTGGTGGCCAGTGACAATCTACAAATGTTTGTAGGTGACGTGGCAAGTGATAATCCGCATCTGCTGCCAAGTGAAAGTGGCAAATAACAATCCACATCTGGTGGCGGGTGACGGTGGCAAGTGACACGCCCAGGGCTTCCACTGATTTTGCATTATGGTTGAACCACTTCATTAAATATTAGACTGCAACAATAGATACCATGCGCTTCAATCACCCTGACACCATATCATCCATGGTGCCATGATGATTGAAGCGCCCACACCAGCCGTTGCCTGCAAATAATTGCTTACCACTGGCGTGACTCCCCCCTCCCGCGGGCCTGCAAAAAGGTTGGTGACCGCTGCCATTGGCTCAAGCACCAGATCTTTTGCAGACCTAGCAACGCTCCTGCTGCTCACACAAACTCTCCTGTGACACCCATTGTGTAGTGCACCCACTCCTAGGCACTCAGTCTCACTCAGGTAGTGGGTGTGTGGGGTTACTCTATCAAGAGAATGTTTCATATCCTCTTAGTAAGATCTACATACATGTTTAAGATAAGAATTTGAAAAGTTTGCTTTCTAGTTGTCATTAAATGGTAATAAAGGTCAGTATAATGCATCTTACCTATCTTGACATCCCGGTAATATTTTTCTATTGGATAGTCTTTGGTGAAGCCAACGCCTCCCATCCATTCCAAGCACTTACTGGTTGTCATTGCTGCCACCTAAGAAGATAAAAAGGTCATCAGGTTGTGTGACGGTTCATAAAATGAATATATTTCAGGAACTGCAACAGGGGGGGGGAGAAAAGAACCCGGTTACACCTACCGGTAACAGTGTTTCCAAGACAGCTACATGAGCTCTGCCCTCTTTAGGAAACTCAATACCAAAAACAGTTAAAAGGCCCCTCCAATCCCCTCGTCCTCAGTTGTTAACCAAAAGAACAACCGCCACCAGTGGGCACGAGGGCAATCCAACCAAAGGTCAAAAATATACAAATCAATCTAAAAACATAACCAAATGCCTATAGAAAAGGTTAAAAAAAGTTCAGGGTAAGAAAAAAAAAGGGACGCTGTCCTAGAAGAGTTTCAGAAACACTGTTACCAATAAGTCTAAGACCCCTTTCACACGGACAGATAGAATGGTGCTTTTGGCTGTGGATTTTACCGCCGCTAGAAGCACACAGTGCTTTCCTATGAGGCCGCGTACACACGATCAGTCCACCCGATAACGGCCCGAAGGACCATTTTCATTGGTTAACCGATGAAGCTGACTGATGGTCTGATGTGCCTACACACCATCGGTTAAAAAAATGATCGTGTCAAAACGCGGTGACGTAAAACGCAACGACGTCCTGAAAAAAACGACTTTTTAACTGATGTTTTTGCGTACCAACGATCAGTTTTGACCTACCGGTCAGGCATCCATCGGTTAACTTTCAAAGCAAGTTCTCTTTTTTTTTGACCGAAGGATAACTGACCGATGGTGCCCACACACGATCTGTTTGGACCAATGAAACAGACCTTCAGTCCGTTTTCATCGGTTTTAACTGATCGTGTGTACGCGGCCTGACACCCTTCACACACTACGGTTACCTGCAGTTTTGTTACCTGCGGCTTTGTGCGAATAGAAAAAATGGAATTGAATGCATTCAGCTTCGATGTCCCGCAGCTATCGGCACATAATCACGCCAAATTTCAAATAAAAAACCGGCATGGGTTCCCCCTCCAAGAACATACCAGGCCCTTTTGTCTGCTATGGATTTTAAGGGGAACCCCCGTGCGTTGAAAAAACGGCGTGGGGGTCCCCCCAAAATCAATACCAGGCCCATATCCAAGGCCGCATGCCCTCAACATGGGGAGGTAGGTGCTTTGGGGCAGGGGGGCGCCCTGCAGCCCCCCCACCCCAAAGCACCCTGTCCCCATGTTGATGATGAGGACAGGGCCTCTTCCCGACAACCCTGGTCGTTGGGGTCTGCAGGCGGGGAGCTTAGCGGAATCCGGGAGCCCCCTTTAATAAGGGGGGCCCCCAGATCCCGGCCCCCCACCCTAGGTGAATGAGTATGGGGTACATCATACCCCTACCCATTCACCTGACGGAAAAAAAAAAAAAAAAATGAATAAATCACACTACACTGGGTTTTTAAAGTAATTTTTTTTGACAGCTCTGGGGGGCGTTCTGCCGGGCCCCCCCCACTTTCTTCTTTTAACTCTTATACAAGCGGGGGGCCCCGGGCTTCTTCGGTGTCTTCTCTGATTTTTACTGCCGGGGTGGGGTCCCGGTCTTCACCGCCGTCCGGTTCTCTCCTGGCATGGGGAGCGCGTTCTTCTTTAGCTCTTTTACAAGAGGGGGGCTTCTTCGGTGTCTTCTCTGAGGTCTTCAGCCGGGGGGCGCTTTTTTAAGCTCTTTTATGAGTGGGGCCCGCCCGGGCTTCTTCAGCGTCTTCTGTGGGGGGTCCCAAGCTTCACCGCTGCCTGGTTCTCTTCCGCCGGGGTCTCTTCTTCAGCTCTTTTACGAGCAGGGTGCCCCGGGCTTCTTCAACGTCTTCTGCCGTCTGGTTCTCCTCCGCCCGGGGGCCCCCCGCTCTCTTCTTTAACTCTTTTACAAACGGGGGGTCCCGGGCTTCTGTCGCCTTCTGCGATGTTGACATGCCGCTTCCTCCTGCTGTAATGCTGTGTGCGCGTCTCACACCGATTTATATAGGCCTCTTATGACGTCACAGTCCCATCATGCTCCGGGTGGTGGTAAACTTGTTTATAAACACACTATAAACTGACCCACAGGGTACCGTACTTATACATGGTGCAGCTTTACCTCCGAGGAGAAGTACTTAGCCATGCAGGCCTCCTTCTTAAAGGGTCTCCCAGCTTCCCTCAGCCTGGCTGCATTGTAAGTAAGTAGTCGGGCTGCCTCCAGCTGTGTGGCCACGTGTGAGATCTGATGCTGCATACCCTGCAATAGGAAAAAATAAAGACAGTTACCGGCACAATATTCTTTTATGTCTGGTGCTCAACAAAACTCTGCGGGAAAGTGGGAAGAGAGACAAACAAACAAATCCCAACATGGTGTAGTCATTTCAAATGCTTACTGCCCTTTAATAAGGGTTGCTCTAGCAACCAGCCATGAAATGCCGATTGGACTAGTGTACTATTTATGCCTCCATACAGATGGATGATAAATAAAGGCCTGTAATGACTGTAGTGAGTAACTGTAGTGAGTTTTGCATTCCTATAGTATATTAGAATGCAAAACCCACTTGAAACAGCTGGTCACCTGGTAATGAAATCTGAATAATCTCAGAAGTGTCTCAAAGAGATGCCACCAACACGACCCTTAACCCTGTGCTTAAAACTGATTAAGATGTATGCATAAGACCAGTCAGGACTCTTACGTTTTCTTCAAACATTTGACAAAGTTGTAAGGACGAAACACGTCAGGGCATGGCTGCACAATAAGGGCCCTTTCACACTAGCAGACCGTATGTCCACTTTTTCATCCATCCGTTTGCGGATGAAAAAGGGACATGCATTGGTCCCTATGTGATTGCGGCGTCAGCGGATAAACATCCGCCGACACCCGTAATTGTCCGCCTCCGCAAACATCCGCTTTTGCAGACGGAAGAAAACACTATTTTTAATTCCGTCTGCAGAGCGGATCGGACACATGGTCCGTGTTCATCCGATCCCTCATAGGGGAGAGTGGAGAAAAAACAGGATGGTCTCTGCACAGTGTGCGGAGACCGCCCTGTCATCCAACGGCTCAGCTGGGATTTACGGAGAGATCCCAGCTAGGGCTTACGGACACACGGAGGCGGATCAATACTGATCCACCCTGTGTGAAAGGGCCCTTACTGGAAGTGACATCACCTTTTCACTTCCCTTTGAATTTTTAGAGCTGCTTAAAAGGTGTTGTAAAGCTTTAATTTTTTCCCCCCTAAATATCTTCCTTTACCTTAGTGCAGTCCTCCTTCACTTACCTCATCCTTCCATTTTGCTTTTAAATGTCCTTATTTCTTCTGAGAAATCCTCACTTCCTGTTCTTCTGTCTGTAACTCCACACCGTAATGCGAGGCTTTCTCCCTGGTGTGGAGTGTCGTGCTCGCCCCCTCCCTTGGACTACAGGAGAGTCAGGACACCCACTAACACACAGCTCTCTACATTGCAGATAAAGGAGCTGTGTGTTAGTGGGCGTCCTGACTCTTCTGTAGTCCAAGAGAGGGGGCGAGCACGACACTCCACACCAGGGATATAGTATATGGTACATGGTAAATATCTCCTAAACCGTGCAGGTTTGGGAAATATTTACAGTACCTACAGGTAAGCCTTATTATAGTCTTATTGTAGGTACAAGCGGTGTAACAGGATTTACAAGGTTTCTTTCCTGGCGTTCCTGTCAGTAACCATACTTTGTTACAGATTTAAAGGGGTTGTAAAGGTACAATTTTTTTTCCTAAATAGCTTCCTTTACCTTAGTGCAGTCCTCCTTCATTTACCTCATCCTTCCATTTTGCTTTTATATGTCCTTATTTCTTCTGAGAAATCCTCACTTTCTGTTCTTCTGTCTGTAACTCCACACAGCAAGGCTTTCTCCCTGGTGTGGAGTGTCGTGCTCACCCCCTCCCCTGGACTACAGGAGAGTCAGGACACCCACTAACACACAGCTCCTTTATCTGCAACGAAGAGAGCGTCCTGACTTTCCTGTAGTCCAAGAGAGGTGGGCGAGTACGACACTCCACACCAGGGAGAAAGCCTTGCATTACTGTGTGTAGTTACAGACAGAAGAACAGGAAGTGAGGATTTCTCAGAAGAAAGAAGGACATTTAAAAGCAAAATGGAAGGATGAGGTAAGTGAAGGAGGACTGCACTAAGGTAAAGGAGGCTATTTAGGGGGGGGGGGGGGGGGAATGAACCTTTACAACCCCTTTGAGGAGTTTTATCTGCCCGTTTACTGTAATTATTGAAAGTGAAAGAAAATCCAAATATTGGGTTGACATCAGAAAAGTAATAAAAGGGGAAATCTTCCAATGGGGACAATAGTTCTGATGACACTCTGGGATTCTTTCACTTCGGAGGGATTTCCTCTCATTTCCTGTTTGGGCTATGGGTCAGGAAGTGAAATCTTCCCTATAGAAAAAAACATACAAACCTGAAAGGGGTTATAAGCCCTCCTTTACTCTATCAAAAAATAAAAATAAAAATGTTTTTCCTTTAGTTACACTTCAAGTACAACAGTTATCAGAAAACACTAAGCACAGCCAGTGTAAAGAACACAATGAAACTGCATAGCAATCATTACTGATGGGCATGCATACGTGGCACTGATGGGCACTCAGACAGCACTGATCAGGAGGCACTGGCAGGCATCACTGATGGGCACAGTGCCATCCCTAATTGGCACCCCTGGTGGGCTCTAGTGGGTTTACCTGGTGGTTCTGGGTGGGCATCACTGATAATCAACACAGACCTCCCGTCAGGAGAGCAGCCGATCAGCTCTTCTCTACTCGCGCAAATAGAGGATACCTGGCTTTTCCTGTTTACACCATGATCAGCTGTGATTGGACACAGCTGCTCATGTGGTAAAGAGCCTATAGGGTTTTCCTGGGATAGGAAGAAGGGATTCCAGAACAGCAAGTGTCCTAGAAAATGGCACACTTGCCCCAAGATAAAAAAACAGCTGCTCACATTTGTTATAGATAGGATGCATATGAAAACAGTATTAATTATGCCACACCTGAAAGTCAAATATCCTCTTCCCAAACTGGATCCTCTGCTTGGTGTATGGGATGGTCTGATCAAAACAGCCCTGAGCCAAGCCCAGCATCTGCAACACACAAAAGAGGTAAAAATCAGATAATTTCCATGACAAGTAATAAATAGTTATCAAGACATCTCTGAAAGGAATAGAAAATCAAAAGAAATAATCATTTAGAAAATATCAAACCTTTATGAGCAGCAGTTTTAAATGTTTTAATGTATGGTTAATGCTAAATGTATGCCTGAGCTAAATAAGAAAAGACAGAAACAGCCAGACATCGAGCTGACAGGCAGGGAGGAGGGGTGAGGGGGAGAGAGGAAAGCACAGCAGAGCTGTAGATAATGGAGGGATGTACAATGACAACAATGGGCAGGGCTCAGCAGTCCTGATTTTCATTGTCAGGGCAAAGAGGGGGGCACAGGAAGTGGAGTGATCAGGGAGGGGCAGATTACACAGCACAAGCACTGTGCTGTGCCGTTTAATCTGCTTTAAGGGACCAGGATCTGCTTTTTTGGGGGGGGGGGGGTTTAACAAAAACTTTAACCACTTAAGGACCGCCTAACGCCGATATACGTCGGCAGAATGGCATGGCTCGGCACAGGCATGTACATCGCCTTTAAGAGCCCAGCCATGGGTCCGTAGTTACGTGACTGCACCCGCGGGACCCGATCGCCGCCAGTGTCCCGTGATCGGTCACAGGAGCTGAAGAACAGGGAGAGGTGAGTGTAAACAAACCTTCCCCATTCTTTACAGTGGTAGTGTCATTGATCATCTGTTCCCTGATATAGGGAAAGTCAATCAATGATGTCACACATCCTGCCCCGCCCCCCTACAGTTAGAAACACATATGATGTCACACTTCTTTTTTCCCCCTAGTCTCCAATTTTGGAGGTTGAAATTCTAGAACGTTATCACCCGACCCCCCCCCCCCCCCCCCCATAAGTGACTACTTATAAGGTTCTAAGCAAATATTTCTACATATAAATGTTCCTCTAGTAATATCAAAAGCAATATTCTGGAAGCAGAGACAGCCAATCAGGATCCCCCTGACCTTATCACAGATTTCAGAAGGTTCTTGCCTCATGGGAATGTTGACAAAATTTCAGTAAGATAATTCACAATGTATTCTCTTTTTACAATATTATTATTAAAACTGGCTGTAATGTTACACAATAGAAAAAAAAACAAGGCGCCTCTAAGTGCAGAAGTATAAAACTTTTATTATCCCCTTAAAGGGGTTAAAAACACTTACAAGAAAGTGTATGAAACAGGCATGTAGCAGGTAAGTGACTGGCTGAAGGAACCAATAAGCCGTTTCCCCAAAGGCATCCCGCCTCTATGACACACTTCCTGTCCACTTCCTGTTTGTGTTCCATGCTGGTTTCTGTCTCGCTTCTTCTGACATCATCCCCAGGCTCCAGCGTTATTGTGTCCTCTGAACATTCACGGCACAAGCCGGCTGTCATCTCATGGACTTCCCTGGAAGCTTTACCATCACAGACTGGGACTGCCCTGCCACTGGAACATCTTCTGGACGCACTTATCTGCTACATGTCTGTTTCATCCACTATCTTGGCACTGATTGGCATCCCTGGTGGGCTCTAGTGGGTTTACCTGGTGGTTCTGTGTGGGCATCCTTTGGGGGCTGCAACGATAATCAATCAATCAGCGCAGACCCCCCCGTTTTAGGAGAGCAGCTGATCGTCTCCTCAACTCGCATCTGTCAGCGCAAGTAGAGGATATACACATTTTAATGTTACACAAAGCAGCATTCTCATGAGCAAAACTGTTGAATATTTTTTGTGTTTGTGACGTGGCATTTCAGAACACTGGTCTTGTTGTATCACCTGGGCAGCAATTCCAATCCGACCTTCATTCAGCATTCCTATCGCATATTTGTAACCTTGTCCAACCTGGCCGAGGACACTGGACTCTGGAACCTGTATGAAACACAGCGCAAGATTAATTGTACATAGGAGGTGTAGACGACAGCTGCTCCTAAATTCAGGGCTGCTGTTATAAATCACGGGGCCCCGTACAGCCTACCTGATGGGGCCCCCAGACCCCCCCCCCCCCAAATATATCAAAACAATATTTTCACAAATACACTAAAATCTTTGTTAGCGGACACAAATATACCAGCCCTTAATATTTTTAAAAAAAATCTTTAAACTTTTTTTATATACATTTTTTTAAAGAATGTTAAAATGTAATAAAATGTATTTTTTACAAAATATTTTTTTTTTAAGAGACAGGTAAGCCAGTGACAGGGAGGGGGGGGGTCAGAAGCAGGCAGAACAGGGAGGGGGATCGATGCGGGGGGGGGGGGGAAGTAATTCTGTAATTGCCCCCTCCATCCGACCACAATGAATCCCTCTGCTGTCCAGGCCCCCCTGTTTGCCCGGGCCCCCTACAGGAGGGCTGGTGGTCCCCCCCTATCAGTGGCCCTGCCTAAATTAACGTCCTAGTCCAGTATACCCCCCCAAATTCATACAGTCCCCGTTCCAACTTGCAGCAACCCTGCACCATTTTTTGTTTTAAAAACCTTACTGCATGCTGAATGCTTCAGCCATAGAATACCATGATGCCATAGAACAACCATGGTGCTACTTTCTACAGCATAGGTGCTCAACATGTGGCCCTCCAGCTGTTGCAGAACTACAAGTCCCCATGAGTCTTTGCAAGGCTTTCAGTTAAACAAGTATGACTCCCAAAAGCAGAGGCATGATGGGACTTGTAGTTCGGCAACAGCTGGTGGGCCACAGGTTGAGAACCCATGATCTACACAGCATTCTCCTTTGAGCCCAGGGCGGTTGAATGACATATCCCCAGAAAGTGAGTTGAATTGCGGCCGGATCACATTCAACCTGGTAGACTGGTGACATCTAGTGGTGGAATAGAATTACCGCGGGAGACCAGAGATAAGCCTTTAAAGGGGTTGTAAAGTCAGAGGGTCAGATAATAAAACACGCCCCCCCCACAAATGGACTCACTTTTTCCTGCTATGTTTTGGGGATCATGAAGTGAGTGGAAATCTTACCAATGGGGAAAGAGACAAAATAAAAACCTTACAGTGGTTGTAAATCTTCCCCACTCCATCGAAGGTTGTAAAACTTCTCTCCCTTGCTTGGAAGATCCCATTTACTACGATTTGTTTGCAGAACCCATTTCAATAAGGATTCACAACTCCACAAAAAGGTCATCATACCTTCACATTATCAAATGACAGGCTGCAGGTGGAAGATGCTCGGAGTCCCATTTTATCCTCTTTCTTTCCAATGTGAAATCCTTCGGTATCCTTAGGCACTATGAAACACGTGATCCCTCTGTATCCCTGAAATACACAAGAGAATTGGTTCCAATGGTTGTACAATACCTGTGTGACCCCAGCATTGCTACATTCAACATTCCTTCTGATCTGTAAACCTCATATACAAGTGCATCTCATAAAATTAGAATATCATCAAAAAGTTACATTTATTTTAGTAGTTCAATTCAAAAAGTGAAAATCATATATTTTATATAGATGCGTTGCACACAGAGGGGGTTATTTGCGAAAGGCAAATTCACTTTGCACTGCAAGTGAAGTTGCTGTAGATCTGAGGGGGACATGCAAGGAAAATATAAAAACAGCATTTTTGCTTGAACATGATTGCATGATAAAATCAGCAGAGCTTCCCCTTATGCCCCGTACACACGATCAGATTTTCCATTGGAAAAACCTTGGATGGTTTTTCCGACGGAATTCCACTCAAGCTCGTCTTGCACACACGGTCACACAAGTTCTCTGAGCTTTCTTCCGTCAAGAACGCGGTGACGTACAACACTACGACGAGCCGAGAAAATGACGTTCAATGCTTCCGAGCATGCGTTGAATTGTTTCCGGAATTGCTACAAACGATTGGAATTTTTCCGTCGGAAAAATTGAGAACCTGCTCTCAAACTTTTGCTGGCGGAAATGCATAAGATCAACAGCGATCTACAGTAACTGCACTTGCAGTGCAGAGTAGGGTTGTCCCGATACCACTTTTTTAGGACCGAGTACAAGTACCGATACTTTTTTTAAATGTGTCCCCAAATGCAGCCGTGTCCCCCCACAAATGCAGCCATGTCCCCCACATATACAGCCATGTCAGTCCATTTTTGCAGCCATGTCCCCAAACAAATGCAGCCATGTCCCCCACAAATGCAGCCATGTCCCCCACAAATGCAGCCATGTCCCCCACAAATGCAGCCATGTCCCCCACAAATGCAGCCATGTCCCCCACAAATGCAGCCATGTCCCCCACAAATGCAGCCATTTCCACCCTACCTAGCCACCGCCGCCCGGGAACATCACAGCATTCATTTGAATAGCTGTAGTGTTCCCGCCCGTATAGACACTCCCCCTTGCTCGGGATTGGACAGATCACGATCACCCATCCAATCCCGAGCAAGGGGGAGTGTCTATATGAGCGGGAACACTACAGCTATTCAAATGAAAGCTGTGATGTTCCCGCACAATGTTTAACCATGCGGCGGCGGGTTTGGATGCGGCGGCGGCGGTGTACGGCGGCAGCGGCGGGGGGGAGGGGGAACGGAAAAAGTATTCTTTTCTGGTATCGGGGGTATTTGCGGGAGTACAAGTACTCCCGCAAATACTCGGTATCGGGACAACCCTAGTGCAGAGTGGATTCATCTTTAGTAAATTAACCCCAGAGTGTTATATTTCAAGCATTTCTTTCTTTTAATTTCAATTATTATGGCTTACATAATAACCTAAAATTCAGTAAATACTACAAAAGACCAATAAAAAAAAATACGATTTTTAATACAGAAATGTTGGCTTAGGCCCCTTTCACATTGAGTTTTTAAAGCGGTAGAACGCTAAAAATAGCGCCTAAATACCGCCTGAAAAACTCCTGCCCAGCATTCTCAGTGTGAAAGCCCGAGGGCTTTCTCACTGAGACGATGCACTGGTGGGAGAGAAAAAAAATCTCCTGCAAGCAGCATTTTTGGAGCGGTGAGAGGAGCGGTGTTGTATACTGCTCCTTCCCCATTTAAAACAATGGGAAACCACGGTAATACCTTCCGCAACGCTCCTCTGAAGAGGCGCATTGCAGGCGATATTAACCCTTTTTCGGCCGCTAGTGGGTGTTAACGCACCGCTAGCAGCAATTCCGACGGTATAGCGCCGCTATTTTTAGCGGCACTATACCGCCACCGCGCCTCCCATCCCAGTGTGAAAGGGGCCTTACTGAAAAGTATGTCCATGTACAGTGTAATAAAATAAAATTAGCATCTCCATAAAGCTGGTCAGCAGAGGGAAGCATGAAGTGCTCTAGAATTTCCTGGTAGGGGGGCTGGTCTGACTTTGGACTTGATAAAAAACACAGTGGAGCAACACCAGCAGAGGACATGGCTCCCCAAACCATCACTGACCCAAATCATTCCTCTACCAGTAAATTCTAGGGCACTTCATGCTTCCCCCTGCTCCAGCCTCCATCATCCCCAGTGGTCCTCCAGCCTCCATCATCCCCAGTGGTCCTCCAGCCTCCATTATCTCGCTGAACATGTCAACTACAAAAACTGAAAGCTGTAGGTTCTGGGTGTGTGGAGATTTAAAAATAAGCTTGTGCATAAATTTGGCATTTCACAGATTATTAACCACTTAAGACCCCGACCAATATGCAGGTTAACTGCTTGCCGACCTGCCGCCGCCATTTTACGTCGGCACGCTTGGGCGAGAGCCCGTAGCTCTACGTCGGTTCTTTAACCTCCCTGGCGGTATCCCCGAGCGTGACTCGGGGTGTTTTTTTTTGCAGAGATCGGTATCCCCGAGTCACGCTCGGGGTAGCCATGCAGAGCCTGCAGCGCGCGCTGTCTTACCTTCTTCCTGGATCCAGCGATGCATCCCCGCTGTGTGAGCGAGCGGGTGCTCGCTCGATTCACACAGCGTCCCCGTGTGCCGCCGATCTCCGTTCCCTGCGACGTTACGACGCACGGGAGCGGAGAACGGCGCCAAATTTAAAAAGGTAAACAAACACTTTACATACAGTACAATGTAATCTTATAGATTACAGTACTGTATGTAAAAAATACACCCCCCCCTTGTCCCTAGTGGTCTGTCCAGTGCACTACATGTCATTTTATATAATAAAAACTGTTCTTTCTGCCTGGAAACTGTAGATTGCCCATAACAACCAAAAGTGTCCCTTTATGTCAAAAATGGTTTTAGATCAGCTAGAAAACAGCGATAATAAATTATAATTACTTTCAGAATTGAGCGATAGCGATTTGTGGGGAAATTTGTCATAAAAAAAATAAATAATGACAGCGACAATTCTGCAACTGAGCAAATTTCAGTGTTTTTGAGTTGATTACATTATTGAATATTTTTTATTATAATTTGTTATAATTATTTATAGTTTTTTATTATATAAAAAATTATGATTTTGTTTTTCAAACTTTATCATACCCGGGATGTCTTGTTTGGACAGATTTAAGCAAGTTATTCCTAAGAATTGCAGGCCTACAGTATAAAACGCCAAACTTCCATGCAAATAATTGTACCGCTTTTGGTACGTAATTCCAGACAGAATCATACCGCCAGGGAGGTTAAAGGCCACTAGGGGGAGAGCGCGAGCCATAAAACTACACCCTATTTTGTAAACGCTATAACTTTTGCGCAAACTAATCAATAAACGCTAATTGCGATTTTTTTTACGAAAACTACGTATCAGCCTAAACTGAGGAAAAAAAATGTTTTTTTATATATTTTTTGGGGATATTTATTATAGCAAAATGTAAAAAATAGACATTTTTTTTTCAAAATTGTCGCTCTATTTTTGTTTACAGCGCAAAAAATAAAAACCACAGAGATGATCAAATACCACCAAAAGAAAGCTCTATTTGTGGGGGAAAAAAGGACGCCAATTTTGTTTGGGAGCCACATCGCACAATTGTCAGTTAAAGCGACGCAATGCCCAATCACAAAAAGTGCTCTGGTCATTGGGCAGCAATATAGTCCGGGGGTTAAGTGGTTAAGGACCTTGCCCCTTTTTGCGATTGGGCACTGCGTCGATTTAACTGACAATTGCGCGGTCGTGCGACGTGGCTCCCAAACTAAATTGGCGTCCTTTTTTTCCCACAAATAGAGCTTTCTTTTGGTGGTATTTGATCACCTCTGCGGTTTTTATATTTTGCGCTATAAACAAAAATATCCCTGAAAAAGATATAAAGAAAAACTTTTTTTCCCCCCTCAGTTTAGGCCGATATGTATTCTACCTATTTTTGTTAAAAAGAAATTGCAAAAAGCGTTTATCGGTTGGTTTGCGCAAAATTTATAGCGTTTACAAAATAAGGCATAGTTTTATGGCATTTTTATTCATATTTATTTTTTTACTACTTATGGCGGCGATCAGCATTTGTTTTGTGACTGCGACATTATGGCGGACACATCGGACAATTTTGACACATTTTTGGGACAATTGTCATTTTCACAGCAAAAAAAGCTATAAAAATGCACGGATTACTGTGAAAATGACAATTGCAGTTTGGGAGTTAACCACTAGGGGGCGCTGAAGGGGTTAAGTGTGACCTCATATGTGTTTCTAACTGTAGGGGGGTGGGGCTGGACGTGTGACGCCATTGATGGCCTTTCCCTATATCAGGGAACAGACGATCAATGACGGCGCCACTGTGAAGAAGGGGGAAGGTGTGTTTACACTCACCTCTCCCCCCCCCGTTCTTCAGCTCCGGTGACCGATCGCGGGACTCCGGCGTCGATCAGGTCCGCGGAGCTTCAGACCGAGTCGCGGGCGCGCCACAGCTGGGCATTTAACAATCACGTACAGGTACGTGCTTGTGCCCAACCGTGCCATTCTGCCGACGTATATCGGCGTTAGGCGGTCCTTAAGTGGTTAATGCGTTTTCCCTGTAAAAGAGCAGATATGACAGCTACAAGCAGAGACACAAAAAGGGACAGAGAACTCACTGCGGAGACATCAGCGTTGGCCATGACGAGGAAGACTCCGGCCTGCTCGGAATTACTGATCCACATTTTGGAGCCATTGATCACATAGTAATCTTTGTGTTTCTGGGCCGTGGTCTTCAAGGAGAAAGCGTCGCTGCCAGAACCGGCTTCTGAAAGGCAGAAACTGCCCACCTGTGAAAACGGTAAAAATGCGACTTTATCTTCCATTATCTGCATGCTTTGTAACAACACTGAAAAGGACAAAAGTAAAGCAGGTAAAGAGGAACTGCAGTCGGCTCACATAATTTGTAATAAAAGCATCTTTGCCATTCTGAAGCTTCCCTCCAACCACTTTGCATATTATTTTACATATACTGCGATTCTGACACGGATTGGGAATGCGGTGTCATAGTTGGTGATGTTCCTCTGGGGTGGGAGCAGACGATGGTGTGTATCTACATCAGGGATGGGAAACCTTTTTTCTGCCAAGGGCCATTTGGATTTTTGTAACATCATTCGGGATCCGTACAAAATGATCAACTTAAAAATTACACTCCGCCTGTGACTCACACTATGGTCAGTACAGACCCCCCCCCCCTCAGTACAGACCCCCCCCCCCTCAGTACAGACCCCCCCCCCTCAGTACAGACCCCCCCCCCCTTCAGACCTCAGACAGTAACCCCCCCCCAGTAGTGCAGACCTCAGACGGTAGCCCCCCCCCCAGTAGTGCAGACCTCAGACGGTAGCCCCCCCCCCCCCAGTAGTGCAGACCTCAGACGGTAGCCCCCCCCCCCCCAGTAGTGCAGACCTCAGACGGTAGGCCCCCCCCCCCCCCCCCAGTAGTGCAGACCTCAGACAGTAACCCCCCCAGTAATGCAGACCTCAGACAGTAACCCCCCCAGTAATGCAGACCTCAGACAGTAACCCCCCCAGTAATGCAGACCTCAGACGGTAACCCCCCCAGTAGTGCAGACCTCAGACAGTAACCCCCCCAGTAGTGCAGACCTCAGACAGTAACCCCCACAGTAGTGCAGACCTCAGACGGTAGCCCCCACAGTAGTGCAGACCTCAGACAGTAACCCTCAGTAGTGCAGACCTCAGACGGTAACCCCCCCTCAGTAGTGCAGACCTCAGACAGTAACCCCCACAGTAGTGCAGACCTCAGACAGCGGCGTGTTTCCCTCGAGCACGGGCTCCTCCTCCTCTGTGGGTGTGAACAGAGAGGAGGGCCGCCGCCGGGTGTACCAAGATGGCTGCCGCTCTGGAGCTAGGCCGAAGCCGGGGACCTTCCTAGACCGAGGCTCCGGAGCGTTCCGTGGACACACACTCAGCGGCACGGGGCGCAGGTTCCCCACCCCTGTTCTACATAGATCTGAAAGTCAGTTCCTCACCATGTCTTTGCACAACCTGGGCAGGTAGGCGTCTTTCTGTTGCTCGGTCCCCAGTCTCGTGAACAAGGCATTGATGAGCGTGTTCTGGATGTCACAAACAATCGACACGGATGGGTCCACTTTTGCCAACTCCTCGATCACCAGAATGGATGAGAAAAACGTTGAGCCAGTTCCTCCATACTTAGGATCCATCTCTATCCCCATTAGCTAAAAGATATAAGAGAAGGATAAATATTATACACAACTGTGCCCCTCGTTTACATGAGCAGCCATCACTTTGTAATAATAAGGCTTTGCTGCTGACAACTTAGGCCCCTTTCACGCGGTCTCACCAATCAGGTACACCTGCCAGTTTTGTCGGCGGACCTGAACGGGCCGCTCCATGCTTGCCTATGGAGCGTCGGATGTCAGCAGAGACATGTCCGCTGACATCCGACCAAAATCAGACAGATGGTGATACGTCCCCATCCATCCATGACGGATCAGATCTGATGAAGACGGACATGCTGTCCATTTCCATCAGATCTCTCCATATGAGACAGCGGCGCTGCACAAGCCCCTCCCCCCACTCACTGAGCTGGGAGGGACTTGTCATCCGCCGGCTCTCCCGCTGAGCCGGCGGACTCCGTATCGACAGACTCCGCCCCGTGTGGAAGAGGCCCACAGCATTGAAGGAAACCGGTCATGACATCGCTGACCTTTCTGCAAATGTTAACCACTTGGTTGCAACATTGACTTTGTAAGGAATTTTGTAAGGAACAGGAAGTGAGAAATTCAGATAAAGAAAAAAAACATTTAGAAGGGAAATGGAAGGAAAAGGTAAGTGAACCAACAATGCACGAGCTTAACCACTTAAGACCCGGACCAAAATGCAGGTAAAGGTCCTTGCCCCTTTTTACGATTCGGCACTGCGTCATTTTAACTGACAATTGCGCGGTCGTGCAACGTGGCTCCCAAACAAAATTGGCGTCCTTTTTTCCCCACAAATAGAGCTTTCTTTTGGTGCTATTTGATCACCTCTGCGGTTTTTATTTTTTGCGCTATAAACAAAAATAGAGCGGCAATTTTAAAAAAAATGCAATATTTTTTACTTTTTGCTATAATAAATATCCCCCAAAAATATATAAAAAAACATTTTTTTTCCTCAGTTTAGGCCGATACGTATTCTTCTATGTATTGTTGGTAAAAAAAAAAAAAAAAATCGCAATAAGCGTTTATCGGTTTGTTTTCGCAAAATTTATAGCGTTTACAAAATAAGGGATAGTTTTATTGCATTTTTATAATTTTTTTTTTTTTACTACTAATAGCGGTGATCAGCGATTTTTTTCATGACTGCGACAATATGGCGGACACTTCGGACAATTTTGACACATTTTTGGGACAATTGTCATTTTCACAGCAAAAAATGCATTTAAATTGCATTGTTTACTGTGGAAATGACAGTTGCAGTTTGGGAGTTAACCACAGGTGGCGCTGTAGGGGATGTGTGACCTATGTGTTGTGTTTACAACTGTAGGGGGGTGTGGCTGTAGGTGTGACGTCATCGATCGCGTCCCTCTATTACAGGGATGACGCGATCGATGCTACGGCCACAGAGAAGCACGGGGAAGCCATGTGTACACACGGCTCTCCCCGTTCTTCTGCTCCAGGGACGGATCGGCGCACTGCAGCGGTGATCGGGTCCGCGAATCCCGCGGTCCCGGAGCTTCGGACCGGGTCGCGGGCGCGCGCCCGCGACCCATGGCTGGGTACTAAAATCAACGTATATATACATTGACGTGCCCAGCCGTGCCATTCTGCCGACGTAAATGTGCAGTAGGCGGTGCTTAAGTGGTTAAAGTAACCTATTTATAAAATAAAAAATGAACCTTTACAACCCCTTTAACCACTTCAGACCCGCGCTATAGCCTAATGACGGCGACAGCGCGGGTCTGAATATCCAAGCCGCCGTCTTTTGACGGCTGCCCCTTTGGGCGTTCCCAGCGCGCGCTCCAGAGCGCACAGCGGGGAAGCTCTGTGTTGGCCGTGTCCCTCGGACACGGCCAATCAAAGATCGCGGAGAACGACCAATCAGAGTGGCCGTTTGCGATGCGATCTGTGCGGCCAATGAGAGATGATCTCATATGTAAACATATGAGATCATCTCTCATTGCTGTTTTACACAGAGACAGCGTCCTGTCTCTGGAGAGGAGGAGACCGATCTGTGTTCCTTGTACATAGGGACACAGATCGGTCACCCCCTCAGTCACCCCCCCCCACAGTTAGAACACTATGTAGGGAATACATTTAACCCCTTCCTCACCCCCTAGTGTTAACCCCTTGCCAGTCACATTTATATAGTAATTAGTGCATATTTATAGCACTGATCGCAGTATAAATGTGAATGGCGCCAAAAGTGTCCGCCATAACGTCGCAGTCCCAATAAAAATCACAGATCGCCGCCATTACTAGTAAAAAAATAAAATAAAAAATAATAATTCTGTCCCCTATTTTGTAGGCGCTATAACTTTTGCGCAAACCAGTCGCTTATTGCGATTTTTTTTTTTTTTACCATAAATATGTAGAAGAATACGTATCGGCCTAAACTGAGAAAAAAAAAATCTGTTTTTTTTTTTATTGGGATATTTATTATAGCAACAAGTAAAAAAAATTGTAATTTTTTTCAAAATTGTCGCACTTTTTTGTTTATAGCGCAAAAAAAAAAAAAAAAACGCACAGGCGATCAAATACCACCGAAAGAAAGCTCTACTTGTGGGGAAAAAAGGGACGTAAATTTTGTTTGGGAGCCACGTCGCAAGACCGCGCAATTGTCAGTTAAAGCGACGCAGTGCCGGAAGCTGAAATTTCACCTGGGCAGGAGGGGGGTATATGTGCCCAGTAAGCAAGGGGTTAAGTTTTATTCTTGAAAGCGAAGTCTCAGATATTATCACAAAAGCAAACAATCATACCGACCCCAAGTTCAAACATTCCCTGTATGATGGAGTCATCCATTTTTGAGTTGGCGTCCATCGTTTTCACAAGTGGGGCGACGCGATCCTGGGCAAATTTTTTCACTGCAGAGAAAAGAAGAAGAAGAGATTAGACCGGGCTGTTCAATCCACAGGAACATGAATGATGAATGAGTGGAAAAGTGAGATCACATTCCGGTGAGTGGATAACTGGAATGGACTGAAACATTCCTTCTCTCCAGACACAATGGATAATATATGAATGAGGCAAATGAGAGACTTGAAAGGGAGCCCGAGGATTTGCACACAGCAGGGTCACAACGCAGCTTCTGCAGTAGTGCTTTCGTGTTTTTAACCACTTCCATACCGGGGGGCACTTACGCACCTTCCTGCCCAGACCATTTTTCAGATTTCAGCGCTGTCGCACTGTGAATGACAATTGCGCGTGCTACACGGCACCCAATCAATTTTTTATCATTTTATTCCCACATATAGAGCTTTCTTTTGGTGGTACGCAACAAATAAAAAAAGAGCGATTTTGGAAAAAAATACGTGTTTCTGTTCATTTGTTTCGTAAACAAGTACCTTTTCTTCTTCAATGACGGGCACCAATAAGGCGGCACTGACGGGCGGCACCAATAAGGCGGCACTGACGGGCGGCACCGATAAGGCGGCACTGACGGGCGGCACCGATAAGGCGGCACTGACGGGCGGCACCGATAAGGCGGCACCGACGGGCACCGATAAGGCGGCACCGACGGGCACCGATAAGGCGGCACCGACGGGCACCGATAAGGCGGCACCGACGGGCACCGATAAGGCGGCACCGACGGGCACCGATAAGGCGGCACCGACGGGCACCGATAAGGCGGGAATGATGGGTGGCATGGATGGGCACCGATAAGGCGGGAATGATGGGTGTCATGGACAGGCACCGATAAGGCGGCACTGATAGGTGGCATAGACGGGCACTGATAAGGAGGCACTGATGGGTGGCATGGACGGGCACTGATGTGTGGGCACGAATGAGCACTGATAGGTGGGCACTGAGGAACACTGGTGGGTGGCACTGATGATGCTGGTGGATGGCATTGCTGGGCATCACCTATTGGCCATCCACATGTTGGGTGCTTCCCTGGTGGTCCTGGGCAGCATCCTGGTGGTCCAGTGTGGGCATCCAAGGGGGGCTGCGCTGATAAACAATCAGTGTGAACCCCCCCCCCCCCCCCGTCAGGAAAGCCGCAAATCAGCTCTCCTCTACTCGCTTCTGTCAGACGTGAGTGAGGAAGAGCCGATTAACGTCTCTTCCTGTTTACATTGTGATCAGCCGTGATTGGACACAGCTGATCACATGGTAAAGAGCCTCCGCTGGAGGCCCTTTACTGAGATCGGTTTTGCACCCTGCACCACCGATCGCCGCGAGGCGCTCCCCCAGGGGCGAGCAGCGGCTGTTTTCCTGCAGGACGTCAATAGACATCCATTCAGGATAACACAACCACTTCCCGGACGTCAACATGCTATTGACCGGGCGGGAAGTGGTTAACCACTTAACCACCAGCCGCCATCAAATAACGGCGGCAAGGTGGTTCCTTATCTCTGGGTGGACGTTATATAACGTCCTCCCAGAGTCGCTCTCCCGTGCGCCCCCTGGGGCGCGCACACGGGAATGTCCGTGATCCTCCGGACCTGGTGGATCACGGATCGCGGCCGTTTACCACGTGATTGCTCCGTCCAATGACGGAGCGATCACATGTAAACAAACCCGCGTCATTTGATGACGCCGGTTCCTCCCTCCTCTCTCTGTACCAAGCGGTACAGTGTGAGAGGGGGGAGCGTGGGTGTCAGCAGCGCTGTGGCTGGATCTGTGACTAGTGCAGTCACAGATCCAGCCATCCCTGCATTAACCCCTGCAATACTCTGCAGTACCCCCGCGCCATACCCTACAATGCCCCCCGCGCCATACCCTGCAATGCCCCCCGCGCCATACCCTGCAATGCCCCCCGCGCCATACCCTGCAATGCCCCCCGCGCCATACCCTGCAATGCCCCCCGCGCCATACCCTGCAATGCCCCCCGCGCCATACCCTGCAATGCCCCTCGCGGGGGTCTATTTGTGGGGAAAAAAAACGACGGAAATTTCATTTGGTTACACTGTTGTATGAATGAGTTATTGTCATTCAAAATGTGAGAGCACCGAAAGCTGAAAATTGGTCTGGTTATTAAGGGCGTGCAGTGTTCCTTCACTTACCTCATCCTTCCATTTTGCTTTTAAATGTCCTTATTTCTTCTGAGAATTCCTCACTTCCTGTTCTTCTGTCTGTAACTCCACACAGTAATGCAAGGCTTTCTCCCTGGTGTGGAGTGACGAAGCTCGCCCACCTCTCTTGGACTACAGGAGAGTCAGGACGCTCTCTACGTTGCAGATAGAGAAAGGAGCTGTGTGTTGGTGGGCGCCCCGACTCTTCTGTAGTCCAAGGGAGGGGACGAGCACAACACTCCACACCAGGGAGAAAGCCTCCCATTACTGTGTGGAGTTACAGACAGAAGAACAGGAAGTGAGGATTTCTCAGAAGAAATAAGGACATTTAAAAGCAAAATGGAAGGATGAGGTAAGTGAAGGAGGACTGCACTAAGGTAAAGGAAGATATTTAGGGAAAAAAAATATTGTACCTTTACAACCCCTTTAAATCTGTAACAAAGTATGGATACTGACAGGAACGCCAGGAAAGAAACCTTTGAAGTGGTTGTAAATCCTGTTACACCGCTTGTACCTACAATAAGACTATAATAAGGCTTACCTGTAGGTACTGTAAATATTTCCCAAACCTGCACGGTTTAGGAGATATTTACCATATACGCGTGCGCCAACTTTATTGACGCATGCGCACTGAAGAAAAGGGCTCGCTTGTGCCGATTCTTCAGTAGAAATGCCCGGCAGCTCCTGCACGCATGCGCGGGAGCGAGATCATCGCGGCTCCTGCCAATTATTTCCAGGAGACATGTCGCAGGTCACAGCATAAATCTAAGGTATTTCATAAGCAGTTATATTGAATTATTTCCCTATATGTACTGGTGTGCATTTCTTTATATGTTTTCTCACATTGTGTTTAAGTATTCCCCTGTATAGTCTCTAGTGTTTTCTGGTTAATTCGTTAATCCCCTGATGAAGCCATAAGGCGAAACATGTCGGGATATCATACGAATGCTTAACTTGTGTACAGGTAAGCTTATAATAAAGCTAAACGTGCACCTAGGAGATATTCGCTCTTTCAATGCATTGTACCATTGCTGACAGCTGAGGTGTAAACAAAAAAGTTGCGGTAGGTATCAGTAATTGAGATTGGCGAGTACGAAAAAAAAAAAAAAAAAGACCCCAATATAACTTAACTGCTTGCCGACCAGCCGCCGCAATTTTACGGCGGCAGGTCGACTCGGCTGCGCATTTCAGCCACTAGGAGCGCACGCCCCTGGTGCCGCGCGCATGCCCGGCGGGTGTGATCACCGCCGGGCACCCGCGATCGCTCGTTACAGAGCGAGAACCAGGAGCTCCCAGGCCCTGTCAGGGGGAGAAATGCCTGATTGTCTGTTCATACAATGTATGAACAGCGATCTGTCATTTCCCCCAGTCAGTCCCACCCCCCCCCCTTTCAGTTAGAACACACACAGGGAACATCCCTAACCCCTTCCTTGCCCCCTAGTTTTAACCCATTCCCTGCCAGTGGCATTTTTATAGTAATACAATGCATTTTTTATAGCACTGATTGCTATAAAAATGCCAATGGTCCGAAAAATGTGTCAAAAGTGTCCGCCATAAGGTCGCAGGACAGATAAAAATAGCAGATCACCGCCATTACTAGTAAAAATATAAATATATATTAATAAAAATGCCATAAAACTACCCCCTATTTTGTAGACGCCATAATTTTTGCGCAAACCAATCAAAAAACGCTTATTGCTAAATTTTTTTTAATTTTTTTTACGTAAAATATGTAGAAGAATACGTATCAGGCTAAACTGAGGAAAAAAATGTTTTTTTTTTAATTAATTTTTGGGGATATTTATTATAGCACAAAATTAAAAAATATTTCCTTTTTTCCAAATTGTCGCTCTATTTTTGTTTATAGCGCAAAAAAATAAAAACCACAGAGGTGATCAAATACCACCAAAAAAAAAGCTCTATTTGTGGGAAAAAAAGGACGCCGATTTTGTTTGGGAGCCAAACAAATACACACACACACACACACACACAATTACAACAGGCCTCAAAAATGATAGTTACAAAATTGCTGGAAGAACCAAGTCCATCTCCTGACCCCTCCACTTCAGGTCATTGTTTATTGCACAAGTAGCTCTTTAATAATTATCAAGCTGGAAGAGAACTGATCTGGCACCCGGTGTGGGCCAATTTATTGCTTAACCACCTTAAAGCAAACCAAACCCAATGATTTAACCGTTTCTCAAAACAGTCACATTCAAGGCATCCTGTAAATGATAACTTGAGCTCTCAACCAAACTGTCAAGCCATCAAATGGCTGGTGTCATAGCTGAACACGTGCACGACTGTGGAAACTGCAAAATAACCCGGGGCTAAAAAGGCAGTTTTGTTGGCTGTACAGGAGAGGAGAGTTTAGTTCTGCTTTAACCACTTCATTACTGGGCACTTAAACCCCCTTCGTGCCCAGACCAATTTTCAGCTTTCAGCGCTGATGCATTTTGAATGACAATTGCGCGGTCATACAACACTGTACCCAAATTATATTTTTATACATTTTTTCCCACAAATAGAGCTTTCTTTTGGTGGTATTTGATCATCTGTGCGATTTTTATTTTTTTTGCGCTATAAACAAAAAAGACAGAAATTTAAAAAAAAAACACAATATTTTTTACTTTTTGTTATAATATCCCCATTTTTTTTATTTTATTTTTTCCTCGGTTTTTGTTATAATATCCCCATCTTTTTTATTTATTTTTTTCCTCGGTTTTGGCAGATACGTATTCTTCTACATATTTTTGTTATATTGATTGGTTTGCGCAAAAGTTATAGCGCCTACAAAATAGGGGATAGATTTATGATTTATTTTTTACTAGTAATGGCGGCGATCTGCAATTTTTTATTTTTTTTTGTCAGGCCTGCGATATTGTGGCGGACATATCGGACACTTTTGACACGATTTTGGGATCATTCACGTTTATACAGCGATCAGTGCTATAAAAATGCACTGATCACCGTATAAATGTGACTGGCAGAGAAGGGGTTAACACTAGGGGGTGAGGAAGGGTTTAAATTTATTCCCTGGGTGTGTTCTAACTGTGTGGGGGGAGGGGACTGATCGATGCGGTGTCCCTATGTACAAGGGACACAGATCGGTCTCCTCTCTCCCCGACAGGATGTGGAGCTCTGCGTTTACACACAGAGCTCCACGTCCCTGCTGTCACCGCCGATCGTGGGTACCTGGCGGACATCGCGGCCGGCAGGTACACACATCGGCTCCTCAGCGATGCGCTGGCACAGTGTTTATCCGCTGCACGCCCCCCCCCCAGTGGCGCGCGCGGGTAATGCACATAAAAGGACATCCAAAGACGTCCACTCGGCACTTGAGAGCCGTGCTGTGGACGGCTTTCGTCTATAGCGCGGGTCTCAAATGGTTAATATCATGCCAGTAAAAACTTGTGTTGTTATTAGCAGATCACAGGCAAAATGCACAAAGCTAGAGGCACTGTACCTTGTGATTGCTGTGCACCAATCGCAGAGATCACAAGTGTAAATAAAAAAATTTAAATGTAGACAAGCCCTCCCCTTCCTCCACTGGTCACTTTTCTTCTTTAAAGTGGAGCTCCACCCTAAAGTGGAAGTTCCGCTCATCGAAAGCCACCCTCCCTCGCATCCACTTCCGGGAGTCTTCAATGCGGGGATTCTGCGGGTAGTGCGTCACTTCCTGCCCCCTGCCCATTATGTTCTGGGAAACACTCAGCTCCCAGAACACAGCGGGAACCAGCGAGGACGGCGCTGCATGACTCGCGCATGCGCCGTAGGGGACTGGGCAGTGACGCGAGAATGGCGGTGGGGGCAGCAGAGCGATCGCTCGTCCTCTGCTGCTGACGGCGCTGGACTCCAGGAGAGGTAAGTGTCCTAATATTAAAAGTCAGCAGCTGCAATATTTGTAACTGCTGGCTTTTAATATTTATAAAATATAAATATAAAATAAAAAACAAGCCTTTACAACCCCTTTAAACTTAACAGTGTTTGTATTGTCCTGACATTTTAGAGCCTTAAATTGGTGGTTCACCCTCCAAAAAAAATCTAGCAGGGCATGGAGATTTTTTCTGTAGATACCTTTTTCCGGGCTCTCTTCCGATCCGGCGGCTGTGATTGACCTCCCCTCAGCCCGGCGCATACAGCGCGTCACGAGATGCCGAAGGAACCCGAACGTCGGTGCGGCCCTATACGGCGCCTGCGCACCGACGTTCGGGTTCCTTCGGCATCTCGTGACGCGCTGTATGCGCCGGGCTGAGGGATGTCAATCACAGCCTGCGATTGTAAACGCCCAGTACCGCGGGATCGCCGGAGGGGACGAGAGCCCGTAAAAAGGTATGTACGGGAAAAAAAAAAAAAAAAACGGCATACTGCCGGTCGGGTGGGTGTTCTCCATGGCATGCTAGAAATTTTTTTGGAGGGTGAAACTCCACTTTAAGAAATGCAAGAGACAGTAAAATCATCTGGTTTTTCTTTTCTTTTATGCTGTAAAAAAATAAAAATAAAACCCCAGAACCACCAAGAAAGCTCTATGACAAAAAAATAAATAAAATAAAAAAGATATAAAATAAACTTGGATATAGTTATACATGTCTGAGTAAAACTATCACAGCACTGAAACCTGGCGCAGTAATGAAGGTGCGTTAGAGGCGTGTACTAAAATAATGAAATACCCATGTCTCTCATCATGGTCTCCTCTTCTGTGAATGTTGCCAGGGGAGGAAATGAGGTGCCCTCTCGAATGTTCGGAGATAATGCCTCTGCTTTCTTTGAACTCCATCTGCAATGGACATTTTGAGTGGCCAAGCAGCAAGGAAGACCTCTGCCCAGAAGCTAAAAAAAAAAAAAAATAAGGATTAAAAAAAAAAAAAAAAATTAGAGTAAACAAACAATAAAAGACTAAAGTATCAAAATCAAATGACAGCCAGGCAACAAGAATTTTCAGAGATCAGTCATGGCATGCTCCATATTTCATCACTATAGGTTTCCATCAGACCCCTTTCACACTGAAGGCGCTTTTTAGGGGTTTTAACGCTTAGACCCCTTTCACACTGGAGCGTTTTTCAGGTGCTTTAGCAATAGAAAAAAAAAACGCCTGTAAAGCGCTTGAAAGAAGCCTCATCTGCAATCCCAATGTGAAAGCCAGAGTGCTTTCAGAGCACTTTCACACTGCCAGCGCCCGAAAAAAATGCTGGTAAAGCGCCGCAGTAAAACTAGCAGAGATTTACCGGCATTTTTCGAGCGCTAGCGGGGCGCATTTAACCCCCATCAGTGGCCGAAGGGTTAAAAGCGCCCACAAAACACTGCTGCCAAGGCGTTTTGCAGGCTCTTCCCATTGATTTCAATGGGAAGGGATGCTTTACAGGCGGTGTATTCACCGCTCCTAAAGCGCTGCAAAGAAGATGCTTGCAGGACTTTTTTGGACGCCCTGCCAGCGCAGCGCCTCAGTGTGGCTTTCACATTGGGATTGCAGATGAGGCTTCTTTCAGGCGCTTTTTTTAACGCTAAAGCGCCTGAAAAGCACCCCAGTGTAAAAGCCAGAAATAAAAATAAAAACAGCGCCTGAAAACCTCCCCTCATGCATCTCCAGAGTGAAAGCCATAGTTAAAAATAAAAAATAAAAAGGAAGATTTTTCTTTTTTTTTTATTGCATTTCAGTGTAATTATTATTACTATTAGATCACATTAAAGAGGACCTGTCATACTTTTTTCTATTACAAGGGATGTTTACATTCCTTGTAATAGGAATGTAAGTGACACAATTTATTTTTAATTCTTTAAAGGGGTGTTCCAGCCTTGTTTTATGTTTATTAACAGTCAGCAGCTACAAAAAGTGTAGCTGCTGGCTTTTAATAAACAGACACTTACCTGCTCCAGCGTTCCAGCGACGCGCCGGCCGGGGGTCCACTACTCTCCCCCCCTCCCCGGCCGGCGTCTTCATTCCAAGTGTGGGCACCCGACCGTGACAGCTTTCGGCTTCATGGCCGGGCACCCACTGCGCATGCGCAAGCGGCACTGCGCATGCGCGAGCGGCACTGCGCCGTCTCATTGGACAGGCGATCGCCTGGGACCTGTGACGTGTCCCAGGCGATCGCCTACAGGGAGGCGCTGCAGTAAGGCGATTAAACTTAATCGCCTTACCAGCCCCTCAGCGGAAGGAGGATGTGGGACAGGAAGTCCCACTCCTCCTGAAGCCCCCACTCCCCCCCCCAAAAAATGACATGCCAAATGTGGCATGCAAGGGGGTGAGGAGTGGGTTGAGCGGAAGCTCCATTTTTGGGTGGAACTTCGCTTTAAAAAGGACAGTGCAAAAATAAAAGGTAAAATAAATAAAAAATATTTATTTTTAAAGCGCCCCATCCCGCCATGCTCAAACGCGCAGAAGCGAATGCATACGTGAGTAGCGCCCGCATATGAAAACGATGTTCAAACCACACATGTGAGCTGTCGCCGCGATCGTTAGAGTGAGTGCAATAATTCTAGCCCTAGACCTCTTCTGCAACTCAAAACATGCAACCTATAGAAATATTTAAACTATAAGTGTTTTTAAAGGTCAAAGTTTGTCACCATTCCACGAGCTGGCGCAATATTGAAGCGCGACATGTTAGGTATCAATTTACTCTGCGTAATATTATTATACACAATTTATATAGCGCCAACAGTTTACGCAGCGCTTTATTACATTATCTTTCACAATATAAAAATAAAATGGGCTAACTTTATTGTTATCCGATTCTTATTTTTTTAAAGTGTTTTTCCCCCCTCCAAAAAAAAAAAAAGTGCGCTTGTAAGACCCCTGCGCAAATAAGGTGCGACATAAAGTATTACAACGACCGCCATTTTATGCTTTATTCTATTATAGTATGAAAAAATGATATATATTTCCGGCAGACCAGATTATCACCGGAGTCTCTATGATCGTTCAGAGGCCGGGCGTGATGTTATGACATCACGCCCGGCCTCTGCAGTCGAAAAAAACGGTGCGGCTTCGGCTGGGAAGCGGTGATGTTTTTTTTTATTTTAGGCCCCCCAGCCTAGAGGTGAGATGTGGGGTCTTGACACCCATATCTCACTATAAAGAGGTCCTGTCATGTCATGTTCCTATTACATTCCTTGTAATAGGAATAAAAGTGATCAATTTTTTTTTTATTTGTTTAAAGTGTCAAAATAAACATTTTTGAGTAAAATTAACAATACATTTTTTTTTTTTTTTTAAAGTGCCCCTGTCCCAGTAGCTTGCACGCAGTAGCGAACGCATCCGTAAGTCCCGCCCACATATGAAAACGACGGTTAAACCACACATGTGAGGTATCACCGCCATCGGTAGAGCGAGAGCAACAATTCTAGTTCTAGACCTCCTCTGGAACTCAAAAATGATAACCTGCAGACATTTTTAAATGTCGCCTATGGAGATTTTTATGGATCAAAGTTTGTCGCCATTCCACGAGCGGGCGCAATTTTGAAGTGTGACATATTGGCTATCAATTTACTCAGTGTAACATTATTATTATACACAATTTATATAGCGCCAACAGTTTACACAGCGCTTTATAACATTATCTTTCACGATATAAAAATAAAATGGGCCAACTTTATTGTTATCTTATTTTTTTAATTAAAAAAATAAAAAAGTGTGCTTGTAAGACCGCTGCACAAATAATAATAATAATTATAAAGTATTACAACAACCACCATTTTATTTTGATAAAAAATATTAATAATGATAATATTATATATATATATATATATATAAAAAATAAATGTTTTGGGGGTTCCAAGTAATATAAAAAAATATATATATTTTAACTTGTAAACAACAAATGTAAAATAAATGGCGGTTAACCCTTTCCACGCAAAATATTAATTATTACAACGACCACCATTTTATTCTGATAAAAAAATAAAATAATATATATATTTTTTTTTTTTTAAATACATTTTTGGGGGTTACAAGTAATTTTCTAGTATAAAATATAAAAAAAATATATTTTAACTTGTAAACACCAAATGTAAAATAAATGGCGGTTAACCCTTTCCACACCAAATATTAAGTCTTACAACAACCACCATTTTATTCTGATAAAAAATAATAATAATAAAATATATATATATATAATAAATGTTTTGGCGTTCCAAGTAATTTTCTAGTATAAAATATATATATAAATAAAATATTTTAACTTGTAAACACCAAATGTAAAATAAATGGCGGTTAACCCTTTCCACAGCAAATATTAAATCGCACTGAAAATGCGCGGCGACGCGCCTGTGAAACGCAGGCAGTTCTGCAAAGGGTGCTCCCCTGCATTTTTTTTCCCAACTTTATTAGAAGTGTTACATAGTGACACTTCATTCAGGTGACCCCCCCCCGCCCGGACATGCTGCCTTTCTCTGCCCCACACAGCAGCATTGCAGTCTGCGGGGGTGACATCTATGAGCAGCCAAGGACATTCCTTCTCACCTGAGCACTACGAAACACAGCTGCTGCCATTGCCTGTCTGTCACCTACACGCTTCTTCTCGCGAGATCTCAGGAAAAAAGCTTTACTAGAGATACAAGATCTCGCGAGACTCGGCGCTTCAGTTTGCGTTCCAAGCCTCGCTGTCCCTGGAACGCACTGTGTCAGTAAAAAAATGAGTGCGGCAGAATTCCCGAACGGCGTTTATTGGCCGAGGAGAGCACAGCCCCGGGATTTTCCTGGAACTCACGCGATAGTTTGATATTTCCCAGCAGGCCCCGCAGCACGGGGACATGGAGACGCGATGTTACCGTCACGGGGGCGGGGCCCGCTCTGCGCCTGCGTGCCGAGGTCTGGTTCGGGGCCCCGAGAAGAGCGGAGATCTGAGGGGACGGGGCGGAGAGACCCGTGGGCTGCTTCCCTCGGTGGGGTGGAGGCGGAATGGTGAGCCGGCCTGGAAGAGGCTCCCGCTGACGGTAAGGCGCGGAAACGGCGGGGGGCGGGGCCTGAGGGGGCGTGACGTCATTCCAGGCTTCACAACAATGATCCTGTGTGTGTGAGAGATAGAGCTGAGGGGCCCCTTCCATGGACAGCTCTGGGGGGGCCCCTTCCATGGACAGCTCTAGGGGGGGGCCCTTCCATGGACAGCTCTAGAGGGGGGGGGCTTTCCATGGACAGCTCTAGGGGGGGGGGCCCTTTCCATGGACAGCATGGACAGCTCTAGAGGGGGGGGGGGCCCTTTCCATGGACAGCTCTAGAGGGGGGGGGGGCCCTTTCCATGGACAGCTCTAGAGGGGGGGGGGGCCCTTTCCATGGACAGCTCTAGAGGGGGGGGCCCTTTCCATGGACAGCTCTAGGGGGGGGCCCTTTCCATGGACAGCTCTAGAGGGGGGAGGAGGCCTTTCCATGGACAGCTCTAGAGGGGGGGGGGCCTTTCCATGGACAGCTCTAGAGGGGGGGGGGCCTTTCCATGGACAGCTCTAGAGGGGGGGGGGCCCTTTCCATGGACAGCTCTAGAGGGGGGGGGCCCCTTTCCATGGACAGCTCTAGAGGGGGGGGGGCCTTTCCATGGACAGCTCTAGAGGGGGGGGGGGCCTTTCCATGGACAGCTCTAGAGGGGGGGGGGGCCTTTCCATGGACAGCTCTAGAGGGGGGGGGGGGGCCTTTCCATGGACAGCTCTAGAGGGGGGGGGGGCCTTTCCATGGACAGCTCTAGAGGGGGGGGGGGCCCTTTCCATGGACAGCTCTAGAGGGGGGGGGGGGGGCCCTTTCCATGGACAGCTCTAGAGGGGGGGGGGGGCCCTTTCCATGGACAGCTCTAGAGGGGGGGGGGGGCCCTTTCCATGGACAGCTCTAGAGGGGGGGGGGGGGCCCTTTCCATGGACAGCTCTAGAGGGGGGGGGGGGCCCTTTCCATGGACAGCTCTAGAGGGGGGGGCCCTTTCCATGGACAGCTCTAGAGGGGGGGGGGGGCCCTTTCCATGGACAGCTCTAGAGGGGGGGGGGGCCCTTTCCATGGACAGCTCTAGAGGGGGGGGGGGGCCTTTCCATGGACAGCTCTAGAGGGGGGGGGCCCTTTTCATGGACAGCTCTAGAGGGGGGGGGGGGGCCTTTCCATGGACAGCTCTAGAGGGGGGGGGGGGGCCCTTTCCATGGACAGCTCTAGAGGGGGGGGGGCCTTTCCATGGACAGCTCTAGAGGGGGGGGGGCCTTTCCATGGACAGCTCTAGAGGGGGGGGGCCCTTTCCATGGACAGCTCTAGAGGGGGGGGGGCCCTTTCCATGGACAGCTCTAGAGGGGGGGGGGGGCCCTTTCCATGGACAGCTCTAGAGGGGGGGGGGGGGGGCCTTTCCATGGACAGCTCTAGAGGGGGGGGGGGGGCTTCCATGGACAGCTCTAGAGGGGGGGGGCCCTTTCCATGGACAGCTCTAGAGGGGGGGGGGGGCCCTTTCCATGGACAGCTCTAGAGGGGGGGGGGGCCTTTCCATGGACAGCTCTAGAGGGGGGGGGGGGCTTCCATGGACAGCTCTAGAGGGGGGGGGGCTTCCATGGACAGCTCTAGGGGGAGGGCGCCTTGCCATGGACAGTTTTGGGTTTTCTCATGAGGTCCTTCCAGAGACAGTTCTTGATTTTTTTCCAGGGACCGCTCTATGGTTCCTTCCAGGGTCACTCTGGGGTTCCTTCTCAAGGTAGTTCTTGGGTTTCTTCTGAGGTTCAGTTCTTTGGGCTCCTTTCTAGGGCCACTCTTGTGGCTCCTTCCAGAGACAGTTCTTGGGTTTCTTCCTAGAGTCACTCTGGGGTTCTTGGGTTTCTTCTGGGGTTCCCTGCTAGAACAGTTCTGAGATTTATTCCAGGGCCTCTTTGGGTTTCCTTTCCAAGGACAGTTCTTTCATTAGGGTATTTTTGCTGAAATGTGTAGACTGTTTAGTGCTGTACACTCTGTTGTTTGAATAAATCGAATGGTTTTTCTGCTGTGGCCTGGGGGGGGGTTCCATAATTCCAGGGACAGTTCTGGGGTCCCTTCTATGCTGTCCTCCAGCTCCTGAGTAGCCATAACATCATCACACATGGCGCCCCCTGTTTGCAGGGCTGTGATGTGCTCAGTCAGGAGGTGGAATGAGTTGGAGATGTGTGGTGAGGAAGAGTCTCGGATATGACGGGACAACTATTCCTGTGTTTGGCTACCAGCCATGTCCCCCCTCCCCTCCCCCATATGTCCTATCTGTACGCTGATCACCTACACCAGTGCTATGCAATTAGCGGACCTCCAGCTGTTGCAGAACTTCACTCCCCAGGAGGCCTAGCAATAATCTGACAGCCACAAGCATGACACCCAGAGGCATGATGGGACTTGTAGTTTTGCAACGGCTGGAGGTCCGCTAATTGCATATCCCTGGCCTACACTTTCTTAACTGTTTTTGGACTGAAAACATGCTGGGAATCGGATCAGTGTCCTGTCCTGGGGAGGGCTTCCTTTGTAGGGTAAGTTCTAGGGTTCTGTCCCTGGACAGTTGTTGAGTTCCTCCAAGGATCACACTGTGGGGTTCATCTAGGACAGTGATGGAGAACCTTGGCACCCCAGATGTTTTGGAACTACATTTTCCATGATGCTTATGCACTTGTACAATTCATGGGAATTGTAGTTCATCATCTGGGGTGCCAAGGTTCTCCATCACTGATATAGGACATGGGGGGATGGGAGTTAAGTCCCCTTTCACACTTATACGACTTGTCCCACAATTTTGGACTGCAAAATCCCATGACAAGTCGTTCTCCATTATTTTCAATGACTACCTTAATACTGGCACGACTTTAAAGTGGAGGTTCACCCTACCAAACAATTCTAGTCTGCCTCGGACCCCACCCACCCGACCGGCAGTATGCCGGTGTTTTTTTTTTGTACTTACATTTTTACGGGCGCTCTTCCCAATCACAGGCCGTGATTGACGTCCCTCAGCCCGGCGCATGCAGCGCGTCACGAGATGCCGAAGAAACCCGAACATCGGGGCTGCCCTATACGGCGCCTGCGCACCGACATTCGGGTTCCTTCGGCATCCCGTGACGCGCTGCATGCGCCGGGCTGAGGGACGTCAATCACGGCCTGTGATTGGAAACGCCCAGTCCCGCGGGATCGCCGGAGGGGAAGAGCACCCGTAAGTACGAAAAAAAAAAACACCGGCATACTGCCGGTCGGGTGGGTGGGGTCCGTGGTATACTAGAATTTTTTTTGGAGGGTGAACCTCCATTGTGCACGTCTATGTTGGTTGAAAACCCCTAATAAACAGAAGTTTGACAGGTTCTCTTTATTGTTTTTAACCACTTGCCATCCGGGCCAATTCTGCCACACATGTAAATATTCTGGCCAGATTCAGATACTGTACATTTAGGCGGGCGTAGCGTTTCTCATATACGCTACGCCGCCGTAACTTTGTATGGTATTCTGAAAGATTTTGCGGCGTAGCGTAAGACGTTGCGGCGTAGCGTAAATGGGCCGGCGTAAGCCCGCCTAATTCAAATGTGTTTGTTTGTAGGCGTGTTTTATTTAAATTAAGTGTGACTCCACGTAAATGACGTTTTTTACTAACGGCGCATGCATCGTTCGTGGACGTATCCCAGTGCGCATGCTCCAAATTACTCCACGAAGACTCATTGGTTTCGACGTGAACGCAATTTACGTCCAGCCCCATTCACGGACGAGTTACGCAAACGACATAAAACGTGCAAAATTTGACGCGGTCCCGACATCAATATTTAACATTGGCTGCTCCATCTTTTTTGGTTTATCTTTACGCCTGAAAACGCCTTCCATAAACAGCGTATCTGTACTGTGTCGGCCGGGTGTACGTTCGTGAATAGGCGTATCTCGCTGATTTACATATTCTAGGCGTAAATCAGCGTACACGCCCCTAGCGGCCAGCGTAAATAGGCAGCTAAGATACGACGGTGTTGGAGACTTACGCCGGTCGTATCTTAGCAACATTTAAGCATATCTCATTTTGAGAACACGCTTTAAAGTTGCGACGGCGCGGGTTCGGACTTGCGATGACGTATCTACTGATATGCCCGTCGTAAATCTTTCTGAATCTGGCCTATCTTTTTTTTTGCTAGAAAATTAGTCAGATCCCCCAAACATTGTTTTTTTTTTTTTTTTTTTTTTTTATAGCAGAGACCCTAGAGAATACAATGGCGGTCATTGCAACTTTTTTTTATCTTGCACGGTATTTGCGCAGCAATTTTTTGAACGTGTTTTTTTGGCAGGGAAAAAACTGTTTCATGTCTTAAAAAAAAACACTAAAGTTGGCCCATTTGTTTTTGCATAATGTGAAAGATGAAGTTACGCTGAGTAAATAGATATCTAACATGTCACGCTTCAAAATTGCGCACACTCATGAAATGGCGCTTACAAATCCTCATGGATGACGCTTTCATTTGTTTTTACAGGTTACATGTTTTGAGTTATGCTGGCCATACACTATACGAAAATTCGGTCGTAAAGAAAGATCTTTCGTTTTTCGGCCAGTTAATGGGCACAAAATCGAAAATCGTTTGGACGTTTTTGAGCCGAAATTTGGAAATTTTCTGACGAACGAACGATAAATCGGAAGGTTAATGTGTTTCCCGTCCGAACTTTCTGCACTAGGTATATGTAAAAAAAAAAAACATTTTTTTTTTTTTTAATGTCCACTGAACGATTTATCATAGTGCATGATGGCACTATCGTTTGCACTCACGAAAGAACTTTCGTTTTTCGAAAGTTCGTTCGGACGATTTTTCGTGGAGTGTATGGCCAGCATTACAGAGGAGGTCTAGTGCTAGAATTATTGCTCTCGCTCTAATGTTCCCGGCGACACAGCATGCATGCGTTGCGGCTTCACTGCACGGTTCCCTACTGCACAAGTAGCGCGCCGCGTCGTGCCGTCGCTGGTCCCGGCTCTCTCCCGGGAACAGTGTGTTTCCCAGAAGACAGGGTTCGGGCTGCGGGTAGAGGCGTGTCTGTCGCAGTACCATGTTACCGGAAGTGGGTACAAATACTGGCACCGGAGGGGGGGGGGGGGTTGTTCTGAAAAGTGGAAGCTCCATTTTTGGGTGGAGCTCCACTTTAAGTTAGAATCCAATATTTATTTATTTATTTTTGCTAGAAAAGTACTTGGAACCCCTAAACTTGTGTGTGTGTGTGTGTGTGTATATATATATATATATATATATATATATATATATTTAGCAGAGACCATTGGGAATAAAATGGCAATTGCTACCATATTTTATGTCGCACTGTATTTGCCCAGCGATCTTTCACATGCAATTTTTTGGGAAAAATACACTTCAATTAATAATAATAATAAAAAAAAAAAAAAAGATGGTAAAGCTAGCCCAATTTTTTATTTATTTTTTGTTATAATGTCATCCATCTTCTAAGCAAAACAATTGTACCTATACAACCCCTTTAACCACTTAACCAAGGACGTAATATGACATCCTGGACTTTGCGGTGATATCTGAATGTTTGGTGCAGCCCTAGGCATCATTCAGATATCGCCGTCTTCTACCAGCGATTCTCTGCATGATAAAAACGATCAAAGTGGCAGTTCCACCGCTTGATCGTTCCTATAGGCATCCCGCCGCCATCCGTTCCTTCTCTGGGCTCTCCCGTGCCATCGAATCGGCTGGCGCTGGCTGGGAAGCATAGAGATGACTGGTGACTAGATTGTCGCCAGTCATCTCTGACCGTCGGAGGCCCGGGCGCGTCGTTATGACGTCACGCCCGGGTACCCGGAAGTAAACAAAGCCGCTGTCGGCGTGAGATCGGCGAATTTTTTTTCACTGATCTCATGCTTTCCAGCCTGGAGGAGAGATGTGAGGTCTTATTGACCCCGCATCTCTCCATAAAGAGGACCTGTCACACATTATTCCTATTACAAGGGATGTTTATATATTTAACCACTTCCATACCAGGCACTTATACACCCTCCTGCCCAGACCAATTTTCATCTTTCAGCGCTATCGCACTTTGAATGACAATTGCGCAGTCATGCTACACTGTACCCAAACAACATTTTTATCATTTTGTTGCCACAAATAGAGCTTTCTTTCGGTGGTATTTGATCATCTCGGGGATTTTTATTTTCTGCAAAAAAAATCTGTAAATTTTGAAAAAAATAAAAAAAATTTTTGCTTGTTTTTTGTTTCGGTAATAAAATATTGTAAATAAGTATGTTTTTCTCCTTTACTGATGGTACGGCACTGATAGGTGGCATGGAGGGGCACTGATGGGTGGCACTAACGTACCAATGTATGTGTTGTACTAATGGATGCCAATCAGTGATGCCCATTGTGGGCACTGATTGGCATCCTTTTTTTGTGATTGTCATCCCTGGTGGTCTCTGATGGCATACCTGTGGTGGGCATCCCTGGTGGTCTAGTGGCATCCCTGGTGGTCCAGTGTGGGCATCCTTGTGGGGGGGGGGTGCTGCGCTGATCCACGATCGGCACACCCCCCCCCCCTGTCAGAGGAGCAAGCGATCGGCTCTCTACTCGCGTCTGACAGACGTTAGTGAGGAAAAGCCGATTACCGGCTTTTCCTGTTTACATCGTGATCAGCCGTGATTGGACACGGCTGATCACGTGGTAAAGAGTCTCCGTCGGAGACACTTTACCTAGATCGGTGTTGCGGAGTGTCAGACTGACACCTTGCAACAACAATCGCCGCATCCTGAGGACGTCATATGACGTCCAGTCAGGATATTCAAACCACTTTGCCTACGTCAATCTGCAATGGGCGGGCGGCAAGTAGTTAAACGCCCCTGTCCCCGGTAGCTTGCGCTCAGAAGCGAACACGCGAGGTATCGTCGCATGTAACTCGAAAATAGTAACCTGTTCCATCAGTGTGCACAATATTAACCTCCCTGGCGGTCTTCCCGTGTGTGGCACGGGGTGAGATTTTAAAGCTACGATCGGTAACCCCGTGCCACACACGGACTTGCCTCGCTGGATGCAGAAAAAAGTTTACTTACCTTTTCTCTGCGATCCAGCTTTGAATCTCCGCAGTACACGGCGGCCGGATGTCCGCCTGATGCTGTGTGTTCCGCCGATTCCCTTCCCTGCGAGCGTCGCGACGTAGGGGGGGGGGAACGGCGCCAAATTAAAAAAAGTAAACAAACACTATACATACAGTACACTGTAATCTTATAGATTACAGTACTGTATGTAAAAAATACACACCCCCCATGTCCCTAGTGGTCTGCCCTGTGCCCTGCATGTTCTTTTATATAATAAAAACTGTTCTTTCTCCCTGCAAACTGTAGATTGCCCATAGCAACCAAAAGTGTCCCTTTATGGCAAAAATTGTTTTAGAGCAGCTAAAAAACAGCGATAATAAATCAGAATCACTTGCAGAATTTAGCGATAGCGATTTGTGGGGAAATTCGTCATAAAAAAAAAAAAATAACAGCAAAAATTCTGCAACTGAGCAAATTTCAGTGATTTTGATTTGATTACATTATTGAATAATTTTTACTATAATTATATTATTTGTTATAATTTTTTATAATTATTTATTATATTATAATTTTTAATAAGAAAAAAAAAAAAATCATACCCAGGATGCCTATTAGACTCTTGTTTGCATAGATTTCAGTGAGTTATTCCTAAGAATTACAAGCCTACAGTATAAAACGCCAAATTCCCTTGCAAATAATGGTACCGCTTTTAGCACCTAAAATCTTAAAGAATCATACCGCCAGGGAGGTTAAAGCATGACATGTTAGGTATCTATTTACTCGGCGTAACATCGTCTTTCACGGTATATAAAAAAAAATTGGGCTAACTTTACTGTTTTGTTGTTTTTTAAATCATGAATTTTCTCAAAAAAAATAAAAAGGCGTTTGAAAAATTATTGCGCAAATACCGTGCTAGAAAAAAAGTTGTTACGACCACCATTTTATTCCCTAGAGTGTCTGCTAAAAAAATATATATAATGTTTGGGGGTTCTAATTAAATTTTCTAGCAAAAAAAAAATGCCAGAATAGGGTCGGTGGGCAAGTGGTTAATAAGTTTGGTAAATTCTTCTCCTATGAAGATCTTATAAAGTTCTGTGATAAAATCGCACCCTCTGGAGATTCTCTGGATTCAAAAAAGTTTATAAGGAGGGGGGAAAAAAAGTATTTGTAATATCGAAAGTTAAAAATTACCGTAGGAATGGGCTGAAATATATATATATATTTAATGTTGTGTGTTTTTTTCCCAGAATTTTTTTTACAATGATTCAAAATCTAGCCTGCGTGTAAGGAGTACCCAAGATGGAAGCTGGCATCCCATTCCTTTAATTACAGCTAGGTAATTGTCTCATGGCGTTCAATCGCCACAAAATGTATGTCATTTAATTGTCTGCGATTAACCACTTTAGCCTCGGAAGGTTTTAATCCCCCGTTTATGACCAGGCTGTTTTTTGCAATCCCGCACAGCATTATTTTAACTGACAATTGGGCGGTGGTGCGACATTGTATCCCAAAAAAATTTCCTTTCCTTCCTTTTGGTGGTAACTTATCACCTCTGCATTATTTTTTTTGTGTGTTATCAACAAAAAAGTCGTACATTTTTTATTTATTTTTTCCTTCCACCATAAAACACATCAAATAAAAATGTAAAAAACTCGAATTTCTTCAATTTAGGCCAATATTTATTCTGCTACATATTTTTGGTAAAAAAAAAACAATAAGCGTATATGCATTGGTTTGCGCAAATGTTATCGCATCTACAAACTAGGGGATATTTTTACTAGTAATGGTAACAATTAGCGTGTTCTTTTTAATTTTTATTATTATTCCTTAATGTATTTTTTTTGTGGGACAAAAATATTGCAGCAGACAAATTGGACAAGAAGTGATACTTTTTGGGGACCGGTGACACCAATACAGTGATCAGTACTAAAAAAAATAATATATGCACTATATAAATGACACTGGCAGGGAAGCGGTTAACACCAGGGGCGATCAAAGGGGTGCTCCTAGGGGGTGCTTTCTAACTGTGGGCGGAGTGGATGCACTGCTCAGAAATAGTAATGAGCTCCGGCGTGTTCGCATAGTGCACGTGCAGAGCCCGCCAGGAAGTCTGCGCTGCGCTAATCACAGGCAGGGAGACATATACTTGATGCTTGGCTGCAGAGATCGGGAAATGTCTCCCTGCCTGTGATTAGCGCAGCGCCGTGCAGACTTCTTGGCGGGCTCTGCACGTGGAGTGTGCAAACACGCTGGAGCTCGTCCCTACTCAGAAATATAAGATCTCTCTTCTTCCCTTACCGAACAGAGGTCTGCCTTGTTTACATAGGCAGACCCCCATTCTGCCTTTTCTCCAAACGATTAGCGAGTCCTAGCGGCCGCCAGACCTGCTGATTGGCTTTGGCTATGTCCATCACAGCGGGATCGGCGAGCGCTAACACTCCCCAGATCACGCGCACAAAATCATGTACAGGTACGTTATTTTGCGGGCCGCCCTGCCTCAGTATATATGCAGTTGGCGGTCAAGAAGCGGTTAAAGGGGCTGTAAAGGTACTATTTTTTTTTTTTTTTTCCCTAAATATCTTCCTTTCCCTTAGTGCGGTCCTCCTTCACTCACCTCATACTTCCATTTGGCTTTTAAATGTCCTTATTTCTTCTGAGAAATCCTCACTTCCTGTTCTTCTGTCTATAACTCCACACAGTAAAGCAAAGCTTTCTCCCTAATGTGGAGTGTCGTGCTCGCCCCCTCCCTTGGACTACAGGAGAGTCAGAACGCCTACTAACACACAGCTCCTTTCTCTATCTGCAACCGGGTCCCCAAAGTCCGGGAGATCAGGCGCAAAAAAGTGACTCGAGTATAAGCCGAGGGGGGCCTTTTCAGCGAAAAAAAAGTGCTGAAAAACTCGACTTATACTTGAGTATATGCAGTATTTTGTTTTTTATAAATTTTTCATGCATTCTTCTTTTTCCTTTTTTTTTTTTTTTTTAATGATGCCAAAAACCGATCGGTGTGAGCAGGTCCTAAAATTCAGGACATGAATAGCCCTGAACACGGAGCGATTGTTGCTCACGGCCCAGCGATCTGAGCTGTCAGACGGCCATCCTTCTATCAATGCCCCCTCTGTGTGCGGAATGCCTGGCAGTGCCCTGTAGTAGATTGGATGGAGGCCACCCAGCTCTGTACACACACAGGCCTGTTCTACAAACATGGAATAACAGTCACTGTGTGTCTGTGTCAGTAGGTGGGCTCCCATCAGGAACGCCGATCCAAGATGTGCTCAGAGCCATAGGAGGAGGACTTCTTGTGTCCCCCAAATCAGAAATGTTCAATGTTAAAATATAAAATAGAATATATATATATTATATAATATGTGTGTGTGATATAATCTATATATACACACATATTTATATATATATATATATATTTTTGTGTGTGTGTGTGTGTGTGTGTGTATGTATATATATATTATACATACACACACACACACTATATATATATATATATATATATATAAAAAATGTGTGTGTGTGTGTGTGTCTATATGTATCTATCTATCTATCGCAATCTATACTAGTATCGGTATTGGGATATACCGATACTAGTATAGCCGTGTCCTGGATGGAGACGATCTGTCAGGATGGAGAGCGGCAGTAGGAGGCAGTAAATCCGGCTCCTACCGTTTCCGAATGTACACTGTGTTTACAATATTTCAGTTTATGAATGAAGAGCCGCTGTCTTCTCTCCATTCATTTTCAGTGCAGCTGAGGCTGCTGAGAAAGGGACTGTGGAATCTGTGTCCCTTTCCCTGTCTCAAACGGGAGATGTCAGAGATCTGTTAAGACCCCTGATATCTCACCAAACAGGGCTGTTTTAAAAAAAAAAAAATTACAAGAATTACAATAAATAATAAAAAAAATTAATTGTAAAAAATAAATAAAAAACACACTTACACTGGCCATCCCCCCACCCTCTTAGCGGTAACCCCGAGTGTGACTCGGGGTGTTTTTTCTTTTTTTTTGCTAAGATCGGTATCCCCGAGTCACGCTCGGGGTAGCTATGCAGAGCCTGCAGCGCGCGCTGGCTTACCTTGTTCCTGGATCCAGCGATGCATCCACGCTGTGTGAATCGAGCGGGTGCTCGCTCGATTCACACAGTGTCCCCTTGTGCCATCCATCGATCTCCGCTCCCTGCGACGTCACGATGCACGGGGGCGGAGAACGGCGCCAAATTCAAAAAACGTAAACAAACGCATTACATACAGTATACTGTAATCTTATAGATTACAGTACTGTATGTAAAAAATATACACCCCTTGTCCCTAGTGGTCTGTCCTGTGCCCTACATGCACTTTTACATAATAAAAACGGTTCTTTCTGCCTGGAAACTGTAGATTGTAGAACTGTAGATTGTCCATAGCAACCAAACAGTGTCCCTTTATGTCAAAAATGGTTTTAGATCAGCTAGAAAACAGCGATAATAAATTATAATCACTTGCAGAATTGAGCGATAGCGATTTGTGGGGAAATTCGTCATTAAAAAAATAAAAATAATGACAGCAACAATTCTGCAACTGAGCAAATTTCAGTGATTTTGAGTTGATTACATTATTGAATATTTTTTATTATAATTACATTTTTATTTGTTATAATTATTTATAGTTATTTATTATATTAAAATTTATGATTTTGTTTTTCAAACTTTATCATACCCGGGATGTCTTGTTTGGACAGATTTAAGCGAGTTATTCCTAAGAATTGCAGGCCTACAGTATAAAACGCCAAATTTCCATGCAAAAAATTGTACCGCTTTTGGTATGTATATCCAGACAGAATCATACCGCCAGGGAGGTAAAAAATAAAAAAAGCATTGAAAAAAAAAAATTCAACGAATTGTAAAAAATAAAAATTGTAAAAATAAATAAATTAAATTGTAAAAAAAAAAAAAATACTGTCACATGTGGCACTGTCACATCAGATTTTAAAAAAAAGTATTGGTATTCGGTATCGGCGAGTACTTGATAAAATGTATCGGTACTTGTACTCGGTCCTAAAAAAGTGGTATCGGACAACCCATATATATATTATAATTTAAAGCCAGCAGCTACAAAGACTGCAGCTGTTGACTTTTAATATATGGACACTTGCCTGTCCAGGGCGCCCGCGATGTCAACACCAAAGCCAATCAGTCGCTCGGCTCTCAGCTGCCCCCGACACCATTTTCCGTGAGGGAATCAGGAAGTGAAGCCTTGTGGCTTCACTTCTCGGTTCCCTACTGCTCATGCATGAGACACGCTGCGTGTCCTCACCGGTTCCTGCTGTCTTCTGGGACCTGTGTTTCCCAGAAGACAGTGGGGGAGGACAGAGTAGGCGAAGGAAGTGGCATAGGTCAGCGTGATCACCGCGGTGACTTATGCCCGGAAGCGGGAGCAAATGCCTGTATTACACTGGTATCTGCTCCCTCCTCCCCCCCTGAAAGGTGCCAAGTGCGACACCGGAGGGGGGAGGATTCCAAAAAGTAGACCTCCGCTTTAAGTGATTGTTACATGCAGGGCTGTGGAGTCGGTAGATAAACGTTCCGACTCAATTTTTTTGTACTTCCGACTCCCGACTCTGACTCCTCTGTATTAATATGCGAATGTATTTTATACATTCCTTGAAGGAAAGAAAGGCAACTATAAAGGGGAAGTTCCATTCCACTGGCGCCACCCTTGGGGCTGCTTTTGCTAATCTTGTGTTACCGCGTGTTAAGTAAAAGTTTGGTAAGAGACGATTTCCTTTCTGGACTCGGAGTCGGTGCATTGTCGGAGTCGGTGCATTGTTTGCCAACTCCAGGCCCCAGGACCCAAAATTTCCTCCGACTCCACAGCCCTGGTTACAAGCATGGTTCTGAATCCCTCCATAGAGATCCCCTGTTACTGCCTATAACTGTCACAAGGGGTGTTTATACTCCTTGTGACAGCAATAAAAGTACTGTAATAATAATAAAATAAAATTACAGTGTAAAAACATTTTAAAGCGGTAGTAAACCCGCTGACTTTTTTTTCTCTTCCGTTACACCTGTAAGGGAAAAGGCATAATAAGCTAGTATGCGCCGCATACTAGATCATTATAAAATACTTACCTTTAGAATGAGGTGTCGGTGTCCCCCTCGGTCCACACCAAGGCAGCTGACATTTCGTGTCTTCCGGGTATCACGGATCCGCCGGCTGCCGCGCCTTAAGCTGAAAATATCCCGTGCGCATGCGCCACTGCATTCGGTGGCTCATTGCGAGGGGAATATCTCCTAAACCGTAAAGGTTTAGGATATATCTATGTATATGTGTGTGTGTGTGTAAAATATATATATATATATTTATATATATATATATTAGTGCCTTGCAAAAGTATTCGGCCCCCTTGAACTTTGCGATCTTTTGCCACATTTCAGGCGTCAAACATAAAGATATAAAACTGTAATTTTTTGTGAAGAATCAACAACAAGTGGGACACAATCATGAAGTGGAACGAAATTTATTGGATGTTTCAAACTTTTTTAACAAATAAAAAACTGAAAAATTGGGCGTGCAAAATTATTCAGCCCCCTTATGTTAATACTTTGTAGCGCCACCTTTTGCTGCGATTACAGCTGTAAGTCGCTTGGGGTGTCTCTATCAGTTTTGCAGATCGAGAGACTGAATTTTTTTCCCATTCCTTCTTGCAAAACAGCTCGAGCTCAGTGAGGTTGGATGGAGAGCGTTTGTGAACAGCAGTTTTCAGTACTTTCCACAGATTCTCGATTCAGGTCTGGACTTTGACTTGGCCATTCTAACACCTGGATATGTTTATTTGTGAACCATTCCATTGTAGATTTTGCTTTATGTTTTGGATCATTGTCTTGTTGGAAGACAAATCTCCGTCCCAGTCTCAGGTCTTTTGCAGACTACATCAGGTTTTCTTCCAGAATGGTCCTGTATTTGGCTCCAGCCATCTTCACATCAATTTTAACCATCTTCCCTGTCACTGCTGAAAAAAAGCAGGCCCAAACCATGATGCTGCCACCGCCATGTTTCACAGTGGGGATGGTGTGTTCAGGGTGATGAGCTGTGTTGCTTTTACGCCAAACATAACGTTTTGCATTGTTGCCAAAAAGTTGGATTTTGGTTTCATCTGACCAGAGCACCTTCTTCCACGTGTTTGGTGTGTCTCCCAGGTGGCTTGTGGCAAACTTTAAACAACACTTTTAAAGTGGTCTGATACTCCTTCCATTTCAATATTATCGCTTGCACAGTGCTCCTTGGGATGTTTAAAGCTTGGGAAATCTTTTTGTATCCAAATCCAGCTTTAAACTTCTCCACAACAGTATCCCGGACCTGCCTGGTGTGTTCTTTGTTCTTCATGATGCTCTCTGCGCTTTAAACGGACCTCTGAGACTATCACAGTGCAGGTGCATTTATACGAAGACTTGATTACACACAGGTGGATTCTATTTATCATCATTAGTCATTTAGGTCAACATTGGATCATTCAGGGATCCTCACTGAACTTCTGGAGTTTGCTGCACTGAAAGTAAAGGGGCTGAATAATTTTGCACGACCAATTTTTCAGTTTTTTTTTTTTTTTGTTAACAGTTTGAAATATTATGTGGCAAAAGGTCGCAAAGTTCAAGGGGACCGAATACTTTCGCAAGGCACTATATATATATTATTCATTTATTTTTATTTATTTTTCCTACAGGTAAGCCTTATTATAGGCTTATCTCTAGGTTAAAAAACAAAAATTCCTACCGCTTTAAATTTACAGAATATCGTCTATCTGCCTGAAAGGCAGGCAAAAAATGTGATTGTACAACTCCTTACCAACACCCATGTAGTACAAGGGCCGGCTTTATGACTATACATTGTAGGGATCTCGGTGGGCTCTGACTGTGTTTGGTTGTTAGTAAATGTAAAGTAGATTGTACTCGCTGTTCAGTTGTGTCCTCCACTCCTTCACAAATTGCACATCTTCCGACCGCGGCGACCGGCAGCTGCACCTGAATAAACATTCTGATCAGATTATTAACTCTGCAAGCCCTGTAGACCAGTCCTCAGAGGTACCAACTCTTCTAGCGGTGTTGAAACTCAAACCAAACATTTTTATATATTGCAGCTTACAAATCATCATTTTTTTTTTTTTTTTCACCTGGTGATCTGGTCAGTAACACACCTCCTGTATTAGAGGGCCACCGCTCTGGATGAAGGAGCACAGAGGCACCTTTTTGGAGAGCAGCATTGGGAGTCTGGGGGGGTAGGGGAGTGTTGGATGGACTAGCACAGGGATATGCAATAGGCGGACCTCCAGCTGTTGCCAAACTACAAGTCCCATCCTTCCCCTGCCTCTGGGTGTCATGCTTGATGTTGTCAGTCTCGCTATGCCGGTGTGAAATGGGTCTTTATATAATGCGTTTCCCGGAAAATAAGCCTGGGTCTTGTATTAATTTTGGCAACAGGTGCAGTGGGGATTATTTTCGGGGGAAGGTCTTGCCATGTAATGTGCGGTCTTCTCTCCCCCTCTCCCTCCCTGCCTGTCAGGAATCTCCAGTGTGAACTGAGTTAAAATGTTTGTAAAAATCCTATTATCCCCTCTATTACAGTATTATATAATGTACGATGTGTGTGTTTCTGTAATAAAATTGTGGGGAAGAGAGCTCCGGCGGGGTCACAGAATCGCAGAGCGGCGCTATAACGAAGGTATTTGGCACAATTCTATTACAGAAACACACACATTGTACATTATATAATACTGTAATAGTTTCTGTAATCTAATTGTGGCAAATACCTTCATTATAGCACCGCTCTGCGCTTCTGTGACCCCGCCGGAGCTCTCTTCCCCACAATTATATTACAGAAACACACACATTGTATATTATAGACTACTGTAATAGTGGATTATAGGATTTTACAAACATTGTAACTAGGTCTTATTTTCGGGGTAGGGCTTATATTGCAACCGTCCTGGAAAATAACGCTAGGCCCCGCTGGGAAAATTTGTGTTCCGTCAATCACGGAACAGTCTGAGGAGGAGGCGCGGCTTTTGAATCATGGATGCCCACAGCCTGGAAGCCAGAATCTGCAAAAAGTGAGAGTGGCACAGTGGGGGGCAAGTGATGGCACAGTGGGGGGCAAGTGATGGCACAGTGGGGGGCAAGTGATGGCACAGTGGGGGGCATGTAATGTAATGGCACAGTGAGATCTGAAAAAAGCCTGTTTCTGTCAGCGGTTGTTCCAGCTACCCCTCAGCTTCCAGAAAGACTAGTAGGAAGGGGGTCGTCTTATAGGGTGAGTATATCCCAAAACCAACATTTTTTTTTTTTCCTGAAAAAATAGGGGGTTGTCTTATACACCAGCAAATACGGTAGATGCATTACACACAGAGTAATTTATCTCAAGTTATATTTATTTTTTGATTATGTCTTATGCCGCGTACACACGGTCGTTTTTTGTGATGAAATAAAACAACGTTTTAAAAAACATTTAAAATGATCGTGTGTGGGCAAAACATTGTATGTCTTCTGAAAAATGACCAAAAAAAAAATTCGAACATGCTTCAATTTTTTTATGTCGTTTTTTGTGTCCTAAAAAATTATCGTGTGTGGGCTAAAAACGACGTTTAAAACGATGTTTTTTAAACCCGCGCATGCTCAGAAGCAAGTTATGAGACGGGAGCTTCAATGGAACAGAGTGCCGTCGTACGTGTTGTACGTAACGGTGCTTTGCAAGAGCATTTTCAGAAAACGATGGTGTGTACGCAACGTCGTTTTTTTAAAATGAAGTTTGAAAAACGTTGTTTTGTTTCGTGAGATAAAACTACGTTTTTTTTACATCACAAAAAGTGATCGTGTGTACGCGGCATTAGAGTTAGTGAAAACCTTAGATTCAGTATCTCAGAAAATCAGAATATTACATAAGACCATTAAAAAAAAAGGATTTTTAACCACACCGCAATAGGCGTATATTGATTTTTTTTTTTGGAGGACTGCAACATTGTGCCAGACAAATCTGACCCCCAAATGACTATCCTGCTTTTGCAGACTGACGTACAGGTTTGTCAGTTTGCGCAGGAGAGCCGACCCGCCACAGTATATCTGTGTGAGCAGGTCGGTAAGTGGTTAATACAGAAATGTTGACTTGGGCCCCTTTCATTCTGGGGCGGTTTGCAGGCGCTATTGTGCTAAAAATAGTGCCTACCAACAACCTAAACAGCCGCCGCCGCTGTTTCTCGAGGGCTTTCACACTGGAGCGGTGCTCTAGCAGGACCGCTCCAAAAGTCCTGCTAGCCGCATCTTTGGAGCAGTGATTGGAGTGGTGTATTTCCCGCTCCTCCACCGCTCCTTCACATTGAAAGCAATGGGAAACTGCAGCCATACCGCCGGAAATGCACCTCTGCAGAGGCACATTGCCAGCAGTATTACCTTTTTTCGGCCGCTAGCGTGGGTTAAAACCGCACCCTAGCAGCCGAATACTGCTGCAATTCCGACGGTATACCGCCACCGCACCTCCCCTTTCCAGTGTGAAAGGGGCCTCACTGAAAAGTATATCCATGTACAGTATAGTATGCAAAGGAGCTCCAACCAAGTATTGAGTGCATACTATACTGTCCTTCTGCCCCTCTTACCTTGGTAAATAAGGAAGACGTTAGTCCCAATCTTCTATCCGCCAGGAATTGTTTTCTCCCGCAAACGATATTTTATAAAAATCCATAGATGGACATTTCCATCTTGTTTGTGGGCAAGGTGAAGCCCAGCAGGATGTTCTTCCGGGGGATACTCCATACCTAAAATGGAGAATTCGTAGCCGCCCACGTCACGTGACCCGCGAGGTATCGCGGGATTACAGCACAGCGCGTCTCCTGGGATTCTCATCACTCACTCCCAGGAGACATTGCGCAGAGCTCCCCGTCGGGGAAAAGGAGTGACACGCCCACTTCCGGGTCTTCTTTCCTGCGGGAAGTGAGGCTGAAGACAGTTAAGGGTACAGATTTAAAAAAAAAAAAATAACACTACAAGGATTTATTAAGGCTGCAGATAGGATAGCTAGAAAGTTCAGTTTTGAGGGTGCACCTCCGCTTTAATAAGCCACCATTTCTGTATTAAAAATCCTTTTTTATTTTTTATTGGTCTTATGTAATATTCTAATTTTCTGAGATAATGAATCTTGAGTTTTCACTAGCTGTAAGCCATAATCATCAAAATAAAAATAAAAAAAACAAGGAAATGCTTCAAATATATCACTTTTTTTATATCGGATGTAGGAATGTATGAAGATTACCTCTGACGTGACAGTCAGTGCAATGTCTGATGAATATTCTATTTTCCTGTACATAAATCTCTCCCCTCTCCTGTTCAGGCGGGGGCTCTGCAGGGGGACTCAGAGATCGAATATGGGTGAGAAAAAGCCAGAGGCGCTGGACTTTGTGAAAGATTTTCAGGAGTATCTCACACAGCAGACGCATCACGTCAACATGATATCGGGCTCTGTGAGTGGAGAGAAGGAGTCCGACACCCTGCCAGGAGGTAAGTGGCACATTATCTATGACATACTCACCCCTGTACACTGATTCATAGACATAGTGGAATGAAAACATGATCAGGGCATGTGGATGGGTCACACAGTGCCGAAAGCAAGAGGTAGTAATGGCAAAATGAAACCTAGACCATGGGGGGGAAAGTTGACAGGAAAGCTACAACACCCCCCTCCCCCTTATTATTTCCCCCTTATTCTTTCCCCTGTGCTCCCTTGCAGCTCCTTTCTTTACTGCAGCCAGAGACCCGGGGGGGGGGGGGGACGGGACAGAAGTGACCTTATTCTTACAATCAATGTCAGAATGCTCAATCCTAGCTATTGGCTCATGGACCCGAGGTGGAACAGTGACGTCATTCCCTTGATTATGTGACTGTGCTCGGTCCTAGCTATTGGTTTAGAAGTGACATTTACTTGATCATGTGACAATACTTGGTCCTAGTGATGCTCTCAGCAACCCAAAACAGAGCAGTGACATCCTTCCCTCAATCATGTTACAGTGCTTTGTCCTAGCTATTGGCTCAGGCACCCGAGGTGGAGCGACATTATTCTCAATCATGTGATCAGGCTTGGGTTCCTAAATGAACAACTAGGACCAAGGTGGAGCAGTGACATCATTCCCTCAATCAAATCTTGACTATTGGGTCAGGGAGCCTTTTGGTGCAGTGACATCATTCCCTCGATCATATAACAGTGCTCGGTCCTAGCTATGGGCTGCTGACTTGGTCACCATTCTAGGGGGGCGCAAGATCTCGCACACCTCCATATTTGCAAGTGCTGGGTATTGATGCCAGTTACAGCGGAGCAAGGAGCTACAAGGTAACGCAGGACATTGTCACTTTCCTACTTTGTTCAAGGTTGGTGTCTTTAGAGCTGAGCTCCACCCGAAAGAGGAAGCTCCGATTATTTGCCAACCCCCCCTTCGCTGCTGGTTTTGACAGGTACCCATTCACATTTCTGGATCACTTATTTTCTTTCTCTTTTCTTCTTTCTCTTTTCTTTTCTCTTTTTTCTCCTTTTTTTTTTTTTTTTTTTTTGCTTTCTCTTTTTTTTGCTTTCTCTTTGCTTTCTCTTTTTTTTTGCTTTCTCTTTTTTTTTTTTTTTTTTTTTTCTCTTTTGCTTTCTCTTTTTTATTTTTTTTCTCTTTTGCTTTCTCTTTTATTTTTTTATTTTTTTTTTTTTTCTTTTGCTTTCTCTTTTTTTGCTTTCTCCTTTTTTGCTTTCTCCTTCTTTTTTTTGCTTTCTCCTTCTTTTTTTGCTTTCTTTTTTTGCTTTCTTTTTTTTTTTCCTGTGCTTTCTTCTCCTATTTTTTTCTCTTTTCTTTCTTTCCATTTTGGATGGAGTAATGGATGGTTATAACTCCTGTCAGATTTTTATTTATTTTCCACCATCTGTGTTCCTTTTCAGAGATTTTCCTTCACTTCCTGTTACAAAGTCAACCAGGAAGTGAGGGGAAATCCCTTGGTGCCCCCCAGGTCACCAGAATTGGAAGATTTCCCTTCTATTACTGCTCTTGGGATAAAAATGTGAGGGGTGTTTTTTTTCCTTAAGACAGACGGCAATAAAAACCTGACATGTGTTCTAATCCATCTCCACTCTATTCAAAACAACCCCCAATTTTTTTTTTGCCTTTTAGTTCTACTTTAAAGCGGAGTTCCACCTGGTCCAGTGGTTCTAGTGGAACTTCCGCAGCTTCAGTATGTGTAGCTGCTGGCTTTTAATTTTTGCAGCGGTGGGCGGACCTCCGCTTTAAGTCCAGACAGTTGGGTCAAAAGCTACAGGCACTTGGGTAACCTGTATTATTTGTACGAGTCCCACCACCAGACAACAGTTAATAACTTTATGGAGAAACAAATGCTCCCCCTTCACCCAGAAAAATATATTTTCAGTGGAATTTGTCTTTATCATGGAGTTGTATACCTATAACCTGTTGTTTAAGTAACATTGTAACACATTCACATCTCTCTACATGAGCATCCAATGGTTTCATATGAATGTTCTTCATGCCATTATCCCACACTGGCCCCTTCATCCTCATAAAATGTATACTGAATGATCTGTTTGCCGGTGCCAGGGTTGCCAGGTTTGGTTTTTCAGCAAAATTATTACGAAGGCCTATAGTGAGAGAAATACATAAGCTACCAAGGCTGGCCTCTCCTTCTGTGCACATTGCCAATCGGTGGGCTTGAAATCTCAACTCCAGGAATCCAACCACTTTGTAAAATATTCAGGTATAATATGAGTTAAATCCAAGGAGGTGCACGCCACCTCCTGCACTTTTCATTAAAGTGGTAGTAAAGTCTTCATCCTAACTAATACATACAGGTAAACTTACAGTCAGGCTTACCTGTAGGTACACGTAATATCTCCTAAACGTTTACCATTCAGGGACAAGGGTCTCCAAACTACGGCACTCCAGCTGTTGTGGATCTACACGTCCGATGAGGCATTGTAAAAATATGACATGACCAGGCATGATGGGATTTGTAGTTTCTGAACTGGAGGGTCATCATTTGGAGACCCCTGATTTAAGAGATATGCACATCGGCAATAGCCAATGACGTCACCAGCGCATGCGTAGTGACGCCCTGTGTTCAGGGCACACAGTATGCCCTGAGCCCGCAAACCTTGAAGGAAGACTGAGTGAAGATGGAAGAGCTGGGGAAATAAGCACTTCTGAACGTGTGAAACGCGTCGGCTCCTGGATTATTGCCTCTTTTTTAATAAAGGCATTGATTTTGAGTGCGGCTGTCCAGAATTTTCTCCTCACCTGGAAGCTCTGGGGGAGCTATTAATAGGACGCCATTATGGGGTTAAAGTGGAGTTCTACCCAAAAATGGAACTTCTGCTTTTCGGAATCCCCCCTCCCTCCGGTGTCACATTTGGCACCTTTCGGATGGGGGACAGATACCTATGTAATACAGGAATTTTGCTCCCACTTCCAGGCATAGATAGCCATACCACCCACGGGTATCTACGCCACGTCTGGCATCCCTCCTGCTGTCTTCTGGGGGAGACACCGGTCCCAGAAGAAGGCAGGGACCAGTGGAATCGCGCAGCGCGAGTCGCGCATGCGCAGTAGGGAACCAGGCTGTGAAGCAGCAAGGCTTCACTTCCCGATTCCCTCACCGAAGATGGTGGCGCCTCCACCCGAGAGCCGAGGGACAGATCAGCTTCGGGGGCCATCATTGCGGGAGCCTAGGACAGGCAAGTGTCCTTATTTTAAAAGTCAGCAGCTGCAGTATTTGTAGCGGCTCACTTAAAGGGGTTGTAAGTGAAAAAAAATGTTTCCCTAAATATCTTCCTTTCCCTCAGTGCAGTCCTCCTTCACTTACCTCATCCTTCCATTTTGCTTTTAAATGTCCTTATTTCTTCTGAGAAATCCTCACTTCCTGTTCTTCTGTCTATAACTCCACACAGTAATGCAAGGCTTTTCTCCCTGGTGTGGAGAAAGCCTCTTGAGGGGGGAGGGGATGAGCAGGCAAGTCAGGACATTCACTAACACACGGCTCCTTCTCTATCTGCAAAGTAGAGAGAGTGTCCAGACTCTCTTGCTCACCCCCTCAAGAGGCTTTCTCCACACCGGGGAGAAAGCCTTGCATTACTGTGTGGAGTTACAGGCAGAAGAACAGGAAGTGAGGATTTCTCAGAAGAAATAAGGACATTTTAAAAGCAAAATGGAAGGATGAGGTAAAGGAAGCTTTAGGGATTTTTTTTTTTTTTTTTACCTTTACAACCCCTTTTAAAAGTAAAATAAAATATTTGGCGACACTCTGCTTTAATCTGCAGGGGCCCCTTTACTACAGCTTTCATTTTCATCTGACAGTTTTATGGAGGTTTTATGGAGGTCTGTGAGGATAGCTACACACCTGGGGCTCTTAAAGGAGGCACACTGCCTTCTTACACGCAGCAATTCTGCCCACCCCGCCCCTCTGCTGCCAGTTCATAGAAGCCTTTGTATTTTGTTAATGAGTTCATATAATACAAAGTGCTCTGTGATTGGGCAGGAGGAGTAAGCACAGCAGCTGAAGGATCTGAGGTCAAGCATCAGAAAGGTGGCAGGTGGCAACAGCTATCCTCCTGGAGCGCCATAAACGATGTTATTGTAAAGAGAAGCCTTCAGGAGGTGGCATGCCCCTCATTGGACTTTACTCATCGTATGCCTGCATATTTTACAAAGTGGCTGAATTCCTGGAGTTCAACTTTAATGCTGACCAGGAACAAGTTTTTTTTCATATTGAATCGGGATGGAAATACAGTTTATATGTAATCTCACTCAAAGTCCCAAAACGCTTATGGGGTCCCCCCTCTCTTCTTAGGAACAAGTTTACAGATGAGGAGCTCTGGCTTCACTCTGATTTCACTGGCTGCATGCTTGCTTGGGATGATTGTCTCAGAAATGATGGAAATCTTAGGCTCAGCATGACAGCCAGGCAAACAGACTCTCAGAACAAGGTCACCAATGGCAAACTGTGTATTCCTCTCACATATTTTCACACAATTTATTGGATTGGGATTATTTTGAGGTATCTTTGGTCTAATTATGATCCAATCTTTGGCTTTTTTTTTTTTTTATTATTATTATTATAAATAACACCTGGCAACCCTGGCTGAGGCTTTCCCATGGCGGTTGGCAGAGGGGTTCTGTTCATTGACTGACTTTCTGTAAATTAGGGCCACAAAACCTCGATGTGCTCACCGTTAACTCTCCGTGCCTTGCTCTACCGGCAGCTGGGACAGACAGTGATCAGAACGGCCTGGACCACCCGTCAGTGGAGGTGTCGCTGGATGACAGCGCGGGGATGCTGGTTGATGGCTTTGAGCGGACATATGATGGGAAACTAAAATGCCGTTACTGTAACTATGCCAGCAAAGGCACAGCTCGTCTCATAGAACATATTCGCATACACACAGGTAGGACCCTGTCTGTGTATGCATGGGGCGGGGGGGGGGGGGTGCAGTATGTGGGGTGCTCCTTGAGGGTTCGGTGCAGTGTGTATGCTTGTACAGATGACTATTGAACAACCTACAGTAAGGGGGGGGGAAAGTATTTGACCCCCTGCTGATTTTGTATGTTTGCCCACTGACAAATGATCAGTCTATAATTTTAATAATCGTTTTTTTTGAACAGCGAGAGACGGAATAACCAAAATATCCAGAAAAACGCATTTCAAAAAAGTTATAAATTGATTTGCATTTTAATGAGTGAAATAAGTATTTGATCCCTTCACAAACATGACTTGGTACTTGGGGGCAAAACCCTTGTTGGCAATCAAAGTCAGGCGTCTCTTGTATTTGGCCACCAGGTTTGCACATCTCAGGAGGGATTTTGTCCTCTTTGCAGATCCTCTCCAAGTCATTAAGGTTTTGAAGATGACGTTTGGTACCTCGAACCTTCAGCTCCCTCCACATATTTTCTATGGGATTAAGGTCTGGAGACTGGCTAGGCTACTCCAGGATCTTAATGTGCTTCTTCTTGGGACACGCTTTTGTTGCCTTGGCCGTGTGTTTTGGGTCATTGTCATGCTGGAATACCCACCACGACCCATTTTCAATGCCCTTGCTGAGGGAAGGAGGTTCTCACCCAAGATTTGATGGTACATGGCCCCGTCCATTGTGTTTTTTTTTTTATACTTTAAAGATTTTTATTGAGAGAACAATGGCAAAAACAATGGAGTACAGTACATCTTGAACATGTCCATCAAAAACACTTGTACAAAGATCCTATGTAACAAACCATAGATATACACTCAGGTAGGCAGTGCATGGACTAAAACAAATCGACTAAACCGCAAAGTAAACATAATGAGCATACACCATAGACAAGGACATGGAATACAGGAAAAAAAAAAAAAGGGGTAAAACTTCAGTCTGTATTGCACTCCTAACAGAAGTAATAATGAAGATAGAAGAATAAAAGTAGGTGAAGCAGAAGAGGTAAAGAAAAAAGGGAGAAATCAAAGAAATAAATAAAAATAAAAATTAACAAGGCTTCCGGATGAACTATATAATACCCGAATTACTTGTAAGGGAAAACCAATGCCACCCCCCCCCCCCCCCCCAAAAAAAAAACATATATCAGACCAAAAGGAAGGACATAATTCCAGTCTATCACTGGAGACCCAACAGCCACCATGGAGTCCACTTAGCATCATATATAGGAACCGTATCATGTAGTTTGTGAAAAATTTGTTCCGCCGACATGATATGGTCCATCCTAGAGAGAACCTGTGAGAAGGGAACCTGGGGGGATTTCCAATTAAATGCTACGGCCCAAAGAACATCCATCGTCTCTTTGATGCAGTGAAGTTGTCCTGTCCCTTTAGCAGAAAACACCCCCAAAACATAATGTTTCCACCTCCATGTTTCACGGTGGGGATGGTGTACTTGGGGTCATAGGCAGCATTCCTCCTCCTCCTCCAAACAAGGCGAGTTGAGTTGATGCCAAAAAACTGCATTTTGGTCTCATTTGATCACAAAACGTTCACCCAGTTCTCTTCTGAATCTTTCAGATATTCATTAGGCAAACTTCAGACAGGCTGTACATGTGATTACTTGAGCAGGGGGACCTTCAGCATTTCAGTCCTCCACATAGTCTTGTAGCACATTCCATCCTTGTGTAGATCTACAATCTTGTCCTGACATCCTTGGACACCTCTTTTTGGTCTTGGCCGTGGTGGAGAGATTGAAATCTGATTGCTTTTGTGGACAGGTGTCTTTTATACAGGTAACAAGCTGAGATTGGGAGCACTCCCTTTTTAGGCGAGTGCTCCTAATTGGGGCTGCAACTAAGGATTATTTTCATAATCGATTAGTTGCCCGATTATTGTTTCGATTAATCGGATTATACCCTTAAAATATATATATATACAATTTATATATACGCAGCGGCTGAAAAAAATGATGCATGTGAACGTGTCCGATAGGAAAACATGTAAATGAACTGTAATGTGTTTTCTGTAAAAAGCACCAAAAAAAAACAAAAAATAAAAACATTCAGTTTAATATAGAAATGGCTGTGCAAGGAGAGGGGGTGTCTGGACAATTCTAATCTTTGGAGGCGAGCAGGCTGTTTTTCCCAGCACAGTCAGGAAACTGACCACCCTGTGATTTCATGCTTAGTGTGGTTGGTTTTTAAAGGAGACTTATAGCCAAAGCTTTTTTGGATCACAGGAGTGCAGTTCGTTCTGCACTCCTATGACCATGTTTAGCCAATAGTGGGCTAAAGTCCTCTGTCGGCTGACATCACTTCAGCCAGTTCATGGTCTGAAAAGATCCTAACCATATGGTTGGGATCCACCTAGCAGTGTGAAACGGAACCTGGCTCAGCCTCTCTACAATCTGCTGAGAGTCTGAGCCAAACCCCTCCACAGTCCAGCGCTTCAGTGAACGTTGGAGGGGCAGATCAGAGAGCCGGAGACCGACAATCCTGACTGGATCTCTGATCAGAGTGGAGAGGGAGAACTGAGCGATCAGTGATGTTTCGTCACTCAGTGTTCACTGATGAGCCATTAGGGAACAGGTAGTGTAGATGTTTTATATATAAAGAAAGCAGTGCAGCGCAAACCTAAATTCAAATAATAGTAAATATACTCATAAAAGTGAAAATGAAAACCAAAAAAGGAAAAAAATAGTCCAAAATGGTAAACAACATGTGAAATAGATCCTGCGACCAGATAATAAGAGTATCTTCACCACGTGACTGGACAACCAATTCAGTGTGTAGATGTTTTGTTTGAGCCCAGGGGCTGAACTCGCACGGCTTCACTCCCGCTGGCAGTCCTGAGTTCAGCCACGATTTAGGAGACATCTGTGCAGGTTTCTGCACAGATGTCAATGTGAATCGCGGCCCGAAATCGCAAAAAGTAGTACAGGAACTACTTTTTGAAATCAGTGCAGAGCTGTAGATGCGGCGTCGCACCGATTAGGACGGTGTCATTGCCCGCAAATGCCGCCGATTTGAGATGCGATTTGACATGTGAAATCGCATCTCTGATAATACCGTCCAAAATGAGCCACTGCAGAGGCGTATTGCCGCAGTTTCCCATTGTTTTAAATACACGCCGCTCCTCTCACCGCTCCAAAGATGCTGCTGACGGGAGATTTTTTTTCTCTCCCGCCAGCCCTCGGGCTTTCACATCGAGTATGCAGTGAAGGAGTTTTTCAGGCGGTATAGCAGAAAAACTCCTTAGTGTGAAAGGGGTCTAAGAAACTGAAAGTAGGAAGCGAATTGGTTGCCATGCACAGCTGATTAAATCTTAGTAAATTGTCAACATGGCTAATTGATCTTGTGATAAGCAAGGGTGCTGTTTACTGTTTTAATATACAGTGCATCCGGAAAGTATTCACATCGCTTCACTTTTTCCACATTTTATGTTATGTTACAGCCTCATTTCAAAATGGATGAAAATTATTATTTTCCTCAAAATTCTATAAACAAAACCCCATAATGACAATGTAAAAGAAGCTTGTTTGCTGTCTAAATGTATTAAAAAAAAAAAAAACTCTACAGATCTCAGTATGAAACCTGACAAAGCAAGAATGCAATAATCTGAAAGCCACATTAAGTAGTAACATGATTCATTTAGTAAATCGCAAAATAAAACTTTACTATCTAAAAAAAAAAAAAAATGTTTGGAAGGAGTTCTGCTTGAATACACACGCCTGCATGTATAATTCTTTAGCCTAGTTGTGTATATTTTCTCCTAGCTTAACAACTTCATAACTAGGCTAAAGAATTCTAGGATTTAAATATAATAAAAAGATAATGAAATATTATAATATATATATATATATATATATATATATATATATATATAATTTTTTTTTTTTTTTTTTTTTTTATTGTATTTAAATCCTATAATTTTATAATAGAGAAAATATATAAAAAATTATTATTTAAAATAAACAGAATAAAAACAAATGTATTGAGTGTGTGTGTATGTATATGTGTGTGTGTGTGTGTGTCTATATATATATATATATATATATATATATATATATATATATATATATATATATATATATATATATATATATATATATATATATATATATATATATATATATATATATATATATATATATATATATATATATATATATATATATATATTTTTTTTTCTTGTATGTATATAGTAATGTGTATGTGTGTGTGTGTGTGTGTGTGTGTGTGTGTGTATATATATATATATATATATATATATATATACACACACACACACACACAATTTTTCTTTTTTTTTTTTTTACTTGTATGTATATATGTAGTAAAAAAAAGAAAGTGTGTGTATAATAATTTTCTCTCTTTTTGTATTATAAATTATAGGATTTAAATATAATAAATAGAATGAAAAAAAATGTGTATATATACATTTTTTTTTTATTATTATATTTACATCCTATAATTTATATTTTTTTGTATACATAATTTTCTCTCTCTTTTATTATAAATTTTTGGATTTAAATAACAAATTTATATATAATTTGTATTTACTAGTAAATACAAATCTGCTATTGTATAAGGAGACTTACTGCAATAGAGGTCATGGGGAGAAATACAAGAGTATGGAAAAGCTGGATAGAAAATCCTATGACAACTTCTGGTTAAAAATAAGTCTAACCACAACATGGAATAAAGTAAGGGGGAGGAAGAAGGGTGTAAAAGGTTTATGAGTTGGGTGTAATGAATGTGAAATGGAATTTTTAAGGAGGCTCCAGAAGAGAGCAGATATGTGTTACATGTATAATGTGAATGTGTATGTATGTTACTTATTTTTGTATGAGGGGGTATGGAAAATAAAGATTTTATTAAAAAAAATATATATAATTTGTTGTTTTATAATGAATATATATAAACAACTATATATATATATATATATATATATATATATATACATACATACATACATACATACATACATACATACATACATACATACATACATACATACATACATAGTATTTGAACACCCTGCTATTTTGCAAGTTCTCCCACTTGGAAATCATGGAGGGGTCTGAAATTGTCATCGTAGGTGCATGTCCACTGTGAGAGACATAATCCAAAAAAAAAATTCCAGAAATCACAATTTATGATTTTCTAACTATTTATTTGTATGATACAGCTGCAAAGAAGTATTTGAACACCTGTCTATCAGCTAGAATTCTGACCCTCAAAGACCTGTTAGTCTGCCTTTAAAATGTCCACCTCCACTCCATTTATTATCCTAAATTAGATGCACCTGTTTGAGGTCATTAGCTGCATAAAGACACCTGTCCACCCCATACAATCAGTAAGAATCCAACTACTAACATGGCCAAGACCAAAGAGCTGTCCAAAGACACTAGAGACAAAATTGTACACCTCCACAAGGCTGGAAAGGGCTACGGGGAAATTGCCAAGCAGCTTGGTGAAAAAAGGTCCACTGTTGGAGCAATCATTAGAAAATGGAAGAAGCTAAACATGACTGTCAATCTCCCTCGGACTGGGGCTCCATGCAAAATCTCACCTCGTGGGGTCTCAATGATCCTAAGAAAGGTGAGACATCAGCCCAGGACTACACAGGAGGAGCTGGTCAATGACCTGAAAAGAGCTGGGACCACCGTTTCCAAGGTTACTGTTGGTAATACACTAAGACGTCATGGTTTGAAATCATGCATGGCACGGAAGGTTCCCCTGCTTAAACCAGCACATGTCAAGGCCCGTCTTAAGTTTGCCAATGACCATTTGGATGATCCAGAGGAGTCATGGGAGAAAGTCATGTGGTCAGATGAGACCAAAATAGAACTTTTTGGTCATAATTCCACTAACCGTGTTTGGAGGAAGAAGAATGATGAGTACCATCCCAAGAACACCATCCCTACTGTGAAGCATGGGGGTGGTAGCATCATGCTTTGGGGGTGTTTTTCTGCACATGGGACAGGGCGACTGCACTGTATTAAGGAGAGGATGACCAGGGCCATGTATTGCGAGATTTTGGGCAACAACCTCCTTCCCTCAGTTAGAGCTTTGAAGATGGGTCGAGGCTGGGTCTTCCAACATGACAATGACCCGAAGCACACAGCCAGGATAACCAAGGAGTGGCTCTGTAAGAAGCATATCAAGGTTCTGGCGTGGCCTAGCCAGTCTCCAGACCTAAACCCAATAGAGAATCTTTGGAGGGAGCTCAAACTCCGTGTTTCTCAGCGACAGCCCAGAAACCTGACTGATCTAGAGAAGATCTGTGTGGAGGAGTGGGCCAAAATCCCTCCTCCAGTGTGTGCAAACCTGGTGAAAAACTACAAGAAACGTTTGACCTCTGTAATTGCAAACAAAGGCTACTGTACCAAATATTAACATTGATTTTCTCAGGTGTTCAAATACTTATTTGCAGCTGTATCATACAAATAAATAGTTAAAAAATCATAAATTGTGATTTCTGGAAAAAAAAAATGGGATTATGTCTCTCACAGTGGACATGCACCTACGATGACAATTTCAGACCCCTCCATGATTTCCAAGTGGGAGAACTTGCAAAATAGCAGGGTGTTCAAATACTTATTTTCCGCACTGTATATATATATATATATATATATATATATATATATATATATATAAAAAATATATAAAATTTTTTTATAAAATCTCTTTATTATAATATAGGAAGAAGAAAAAATATTCTTGTTGTGTAATACATTTCCATATTCTCTACAATTAAAATACACAATAAATATTCCATTCTTCCTTATCTGTTTACAGGTGAGAAGCCACATCGCTGCCACCTGTGTCCCTTTGCATCTGCCTATGAGCGCCACCTAGAGGCTCACATGCGCTCTCACACCGGGGAGAAACCTTACAAGTGCGAGTTGTGTTCTTTCCGCTGCAGCGACCGCAGCAACCTCTCCCATCACCGGCGCCGCAAGCACAAGATGCTCCCTATTAAAGGCACACGTCCGTCTCTCGGCAACAAGAAAATGTGGGGGGTCCTTCAGAAGAAGGTCAGCAGCTTGGGGGGTTACAGTCGCAGAATGCTAATCAACCTGAGTCCACCGTCCATGGTGGTGCACAAGCCTGACTATTTGAGCGACTTCTCTCACGAGATCCCCAGCATTCAGAGCGACGCCTACGAGAGTCTAGCTAAGACTTCTCATTCGGGAGGACTGTCTAGGGACGCACAGGAGCTCATGGTGGACAATCCTTTAAATCAGCTGTCTACGTTAGCCGGACAGCTTTCCAGCTTGCCGCCAGACACTCAGAACCCCGCCTCTCCCGATCCAGGTCCTTGCCCGGACGAGAAACCCTTTATGATCCAACAACCTCCAGCACCAGCCTGCGCTTCTGCAGTATCTACCAGTGTTCCTCAGAGCTCCTCACCAGCCAGCCCAGAGGGCCGCGCCACCCACAATCACAGGAACTGTAGCCCCATGGCTGGGCCAAGTAGCGATCGTAGCGGGCGAACCAGCACCCCCAGCATCAGCAACAGTCAGCCCAGTACACCCGCTCCTGCTCTTCCTGTTCAGGATCCTCAACTTCTTCATCACTGCCAGCACTGTGACATGTACTTTGCAGACAATATACTTTACACAATACACATGGGTTGCCACGGGTTTGAAAATCCTTTCCAGTGCAACATATGTGGCTGCAAGTGCAAAAACAAGTACGACTTTGCTTGTCACTTTGCCCGAGGCCAGCACAGCCAAAACTGACTCCTAGTGGCCTTTCTTTTTGTTTTTTTAATCTCCTCGGGGGGACAGTCTGTTACTACAGTGCCTGTTATTTGAGGAAAATACAAATTAGGATGTAAATATCCGTGTGTGTGTGTTTTTATGTCTTTTGTGATGACGTCTTCTGTCAGGGAGGCCAAGATTTCTAATATCGCAGTATTGGGAGGAACTAGGAATGCAATGGTTCAAAAAAAGAAAGGTGCAAGTGAAGAATGCTGTAAGCAGAAGGCACCTCTAAAAATCGGACTCTTACCCTGGATGGGCATGGTATTTGTGCGCTGGATACGGCACCTAATGTTTAGATGCCGTCCGGTTTTCTGTTGTCCCCAAAGCCACTTTTGTCATAGAGAGCATCAGGAGGCCGAACGTCGTTCGTTTTATTTGTGAACATCATTGTGTTCTGATGGAGGAATATTGATCGTTTGTTGATGGAAGTGTTCATGAATGTTGTATAACGGAGCGCCACGCTCTCGTTTTTAATGGTTTGTCATAGGGAATAATACAATTTATTTAATAGCGGTATCTTCCCCTGTTGGATGTAAGGGCGGGGGGATTGAAGGAAAAAATGTATGTTTAATAATTATGGTAAATTTCAGCTTCAAGTGTTTTTTATTTTCTTTTATTTTTTTGTTAATTTATCCTCACACGTTGCTAAGTATGTTTGTGTAGGTATATTCACAGTGTGTTCTGTGTTTTTCCAAAGACTGAAACTTCTCCGTAAACCATCCTGTTTTTAATAAATGTTTTGTCCACCATCACCACCGATGGACTGATCTCTATCTTGGCTTGTTCCTTTATATGTGTTTGCTTGGGTTTATAAAGCAGGACTACGCCAGTGCACACCAAGGTAAGTGTGATATGGAGTACCGTAGCTATACTCGAGTATAAGCCGAGAACCTAATTTTACCACAAAAAACTGGGAAAACGTATTAACTCAAGTATAAGCCTGGGGTGTCCATCTGCATGCCTCACTGTGCCCATGCCTATGACTAGAGGTAGACCGATATGGGTTTTTCTCTGGCCAATGCCGATTTAGAAATCGGGATGGCCAATATACGCCGATCCCTTTTTTTTTTCATCTCAGCATAACTAGGGTGGAGAGGAGGTTATTGTTTGGGGTGGAGAGGTGGTGTGGAGCCTATTAGTGCCCACAGTTTAGCCTGTCGGTACCACATCGGTGCAGCCCAAAGTGCCATCTCCTCAGTGCCCACTAGTGCCATCTCCTCAGTGCCCACTAGTGCCATCTCCTCAGTGCCCACTAGTGCCATCTCCTCAGTGCCCACTAGTGCCATCTCCTCAGTGCCCACTAGTGCTTCTCTTCAGTGCCCACTAGTGCTTCTCTTCAGTGCCCACTAGTGCTTCTCTTCAGTGCCCACTAGTGCCTCTCTTCAGTGCCCACTAGTGCCTCTCTTCAGTGCCCACTAGTGCCTCTCTTCAGTGCCCACTAGTGCCTCTCTTCAGTGCCCACTAGTGCCTCTCCTCAGTGCCCACCAGAGCTGCACGATTCTGGCCAAAATGAGAATCACGATTTTTTTTGCTTAGAATGATGATCACGATTCTCACGGCGTAAAATCTTTTACATTTATACAAAAAAATTGGCTAACTTTACTGGCTATTTTTTTAAAATTTAATAAAGGATTTTTTTTCCCAAAAAATGGATTTAAAAGACTGCTGCGCAAATACAGTGCAACATAAAATATTGCAACAACCGCCATTTTATTCTCTAGGGTCTTTACTAAAAAGTTTTATATAATCTTTGGGGGTTCTAAGTAATTTTCTAGCAAAAAAATTATGATTTTAATGTGAAAAGAGCTGTCGGAAAAAGGTTTGGTGTCCTAATTTACATACATAAGTTTATTCCTTTGAAGAGATACAATGTTTTCAAAACTTGGCAGACTGCCCAGACTGACTTTTGGCTGAGAGCAGGCAGGAAATTCTTTGCATACCAAAGTGCAGAGAGAAAATTATTTTCATGTCAAAGATCATGAAACCCTGTATCAAGAATCGCAACGGAAAAAGATCGCGATGGCGATTAATCGTGCAGCTCCAGTGCCCACCAGTGCATCTCCTCAGTGCCCACCCGTACAGCTCAATAATGTTATTAATAATATTGGTGCCCACCAGCAGAGTGCTCGGCTCTGTTCCGTTCATTCGCCTGGCCAAGGGGAACTCCATTTGTCCCCTGATGTGCTGCGGGCCCCGCCTCTGCCTCCCGAGTCCACACTACAAACCTCCAGAATGCAGTGCGGCCAGTAACAGCCAATCGGCGGCCACAGCTGCACACTTCCTCCACCGAAAAAAAAATTATAATTTGCAAACAGAAGCTGTAAAAGCTGTTTAGAATAGACAGTGGGTGGCCAGGGGGGATTTCCACCCAGCACGCCCCTGCTTCTGATACCCCCCACAATCGGCCGACCCCTACCTAGGACTAGACTGATGTTTAACAGGGAGAAAGCGAAGCCCTCCCCTTGCCGTCTAGTTGATCAGCGCAGGGAACAATACAGCTTTCATTTGAATAGCTGTGTGTGTCATATACAGCCCCTCCCCCTTGTCTGGCACTTTGATAGACAGATCACCCATCCAATCCTGGGACAGGTGATCTGTCTATCAAAGTGCCGGACAAGGGGGAGGGGCTGTATATGACGTCGCGGGGGAACACACACACGCAGCTATTCAAATGAAAGCTGTATTGTTCCCCGCGCTGATCAACTGGACGGCAGCGGAGGGAGGGCTTGGCTTTCTCTTTGGGGACATGGCTGCATTTGGGGGACACATTTAAAAAAAAGTATCGGTACTTGTACTCAGTCCTAAAAAAGTGGTATCGGGACAACCCTAATATTTATAGCACTGTAGTGGCTGATGTGTTGCCGCAATATTGCAGTCACGATAATAATAAAAAAAAAAAATCGCTGATCACTGCCATTATTAGTAAAAAATAAAAAAAGCTATAAATCTATCCCCTATTTTGTAGACGCTATAACTTTTGCGCAAGCCAATCAATATAAGCTTAGTGCTTTTTTTTTTTTTACCCAAAATATCTAGAATACATATTGGCCAAAACTAGGGTTGTCCCAATACCACTTTTTTAGGACCGAGTACGAGTACCGATACTTTTTTTTCATGTACTCGCCGATACCGAATACCGATACTTTTTTTAAATGTCATGTGACAGTTTTCAAACCACAATACAGACTAAGGATATTTTCTTTAGAATTATGAAGAACTCTAACTCAAGACATTATAAAAGAATAAAAATGTTTTATTTGCTTGTCACGCAGTAGTAAAAAACTCAAAGAATTTTCACAGAACATGTTGATAAATACAAAAAAAGTATTCTATTTAGGCATCGGGAGCATTTGCGCGAGTACAAGTACTCCCGCAAATACTCGGTTTTGGTCCCGATACCGATACTAGTATCGGTATCTGGACAACCCTAGCCAAAACTGAAGAAAACATTTATTTTTTATATATATATATAATTTTTAGCGGGGGATGTTTATTGTAGCAAAAAGTTCCAAATATTGCTTTTTTTTTTTTTCGCTCTTCTTTTGTTTATAGTGAAAGAAAATAAAAACCGCAGAGGCGATCAAATACCACCAAAAGAAAGCTCTATTTGTGGGGAAAAAAATTATAAAAATTTCATTTGAGTAAAGTATTGCACGACCGCACAATTATCATTCAAATTGTGACAGCGCTGAAAAATGGCTTGGGCAGGAAGGGGGGTGAAAGTGCCCAGTATTGAGGTGGGTTAAAACTGCCACATTTGCCCATGGCTTGTCTGAACGTCACATGTTGAACCCAGGCCCAGGGAAACAAATAAAATAAACCCCGCTCCCTTCTAATATATCAAACGGTCCCAACTGTTCTGTAAAATAACGGGACGGTCCCCTCTTTCTGCAGCTTCATTAAATTTTTTGGTATAAGTTGAACCTAAAGTCCTCCTACTGGTGGAATTGTGTATTACACTGGGGTGGTCTGGCACTGATTTAATGTGCAGGCGTTTTATTCTATAGATAAGCCGCGTAACTTCTTAGATGCGCCGGCGTATCTTTTTTCTGTATTCAGAAAACAAAATACGCCGGGATTGAGATAAGATAGGAGCGGCGTAAGGCTGCATTCACACTGTTACACGGCGTATTGTACCGATTTGCCGCGACAAATTACGTCGTTTTCAGCCTTGGTTTTTTGCTGGAGGGGTGATTTTAACATTGTCGGCTATGCCCGAACACCGAAGCTGCCTGAAAAAAAGGGTCCGGGACTTGTTTTGAGCTTCAGGCGTACATCGCTTGGCGTGGAGATGTGAACCATCTCCATAGCCGACAATGATAAATCGCCCCTCCAGCGTATTTCAGGCTTCTACAGCATCGGGCGTAAATACGCCTAGGTGTGAATGGAGCCTTAGTCTCTTACGCCGTCTTATCTTAGTTGCATATTTACGCTGACCGCTAGATGGCGGTTACGTCGAATATGTAAATTATCTAGATACATAGATTCACGAACGTACGCCCGGCCGTCACAGTAAGATATGCGTTTACGTAAGGCCTTTTTCAGGCGTTAAGATAAACCACCAAAAACATGGCGCAGCCAATGTTAAGTATGGACGTCTGGACCGCGTCGAATTTTTATAATTTTACATCGTTTGCGTAAGCCAATTCAGAATGGGGCTGGGCGTAAGTTACGTTCACGCCGTTTTCATTGACTATTTGCGGCATGATTTGGAGCATGCGCACTGGGATACGTCCATGGCCGGCGCATGCGCAGTTCGTTCGACGCGTCATTTACATGGGGTCACCGTTAATTTCAATACAACACGCCCCCTACATGCCTAATTTGAATTACGCGCACTTACACCGGCCAATTTAGGCTACACCGCCACAACTTATGGAGCAAGTGCTTTGTGAATACAGCACTTGCCTGTAAAAGTTGCGTCGGCGTAACGTAAATAGGATACGCTACGCCCGCACAAAGATACGCGCACCTACGTGAATCTAGCCCATAGTCTGCACAGGCATGTAAAAAAAAAGGCAAGATCAGGGGTTCACTATTTATTGTATGGGGGGGGGGGGGGTGAGGCCTGTAATCTTTCCAGATTATACAATCTGAGCCCATTTTGATGAGGTTTTTTTTCTGATGGGGAAAAAAAATTATGTATGTGTGTGTATATAATTACATAATATATATACACACACACACACATACACTTTAGATTAAAAAAAATAAAAAATCATACAAGCTGTAGCAGGTATCTAGGAGATGTCCGATTTTTGGCCATCCACCCTTGGCTTCTGAGACTGAATCCGCTCTTTTTCTTCTGTAAAATATGACTCCACGTTGAAGCGTCTGTCTCTGTCAGGATGGACAGTCTTCACAGCCATTTTCTGCCTTAATTCTTCCAAAGGCTTCGACTTCACACAGTGGAGTTCTTGAGCAATTCTTTTAATATCCACCCTTGGCTTCTGAGACTGGCACAAGTACAGCTGAAGTATCCGCTCTTTTTCTTCTGTAAAATATGACTCCACGTTGAAGCGTCTGTCTCGGTCGGGATGGACAGTCTGCACAGCGATTTGCTGCCTTAATTCTTCCAAAGCCTTCGACTTCACACACTGGAGTTCTTGAGCAATTCTTTTAATATCCTGCTTGGCCGCTGACTCTGAAAATACAAAAGTGTATATATATTAGGGTTGTCGCGATACCACTTTTTTGAGACCGAGTACAAGTATCGATACTACTTTTTTTTTTTTTTTTACAGTGAGTCTTTTTATTTTTATTTTTGGAGGGGGGGGGGGTTGTCAGTGTGTGTGTTTTTGTTTTTTTTAAATTTTTTTGAAAATATTTATTGCAATATTTTTTTTATTTTTTTATCAGCCCTGTTGGGGGTCTTTGGTGAGATATCAAGGTTTAACAGACCTCTGAGACAGAGAAAAGGGACACAGATTCCCCAGTCCCTTTCTCTGCAGCCTCAGCTAAGAATGGAAAGAACTGAAGCATCGTAATTACAGGTTACGATGTTTCAGTTATATGAATGGACAGAGTCAGTGATCTCTGATTCTGTCCATTCGGAAAAGGTAAAGGTAGGAGCCGGGTTTAGCGGCTCCTACCTCCACTCTCCATCCTCACAAATTGAGGGGGGAGAGCGGCACGGACGGGGGAGAATAGCGGCACGGACGGGGTGGGTGAGAAGAGCGGCATGGACAGGGATAAGACAAGAGCGGCACGGGCGGGGGGGGGAGAAGAGCGGCACGGGCAGGGGGGGGGGAGAAGAGAGGCGGGGGGGGGGGGGGAGATAAGAGAGGAACGAGAAGACTTGCAACTCCCCTGCCTACCTGCCAAGGTATGGGGTGAGGCATCGAAGCATTTCCCCCCGAGTACAAGTACTCGGGGAAATGCTTGGTATCGGTCCCGATACTAGTATTGGTATCGGGACAACCCTAATATATATCATTTTTTGTTTGTTTATAAAGTACATTCTTACTCTGTCATCCCCACCTAGTGAGCGATGGATCAGGAATACGCATAACTTTGACCCCCGGCTGATTTTGTACATTTGCCCACTGACCAAGAAAGAATAAATCAGTCTAATTTTAGTGGCAGGTTTTATTTTAACAGTGAGAGACAGAATAATCCAAAAATCCAGAAAAACACATTTAAAAAAAAGTTGAAAATTGATTTGTATTTTAATGAGTGAAATAAGTATTTGACCCCTTCGCAAAACATGACTTAGTACTTGGGGGCAAAACCCTTGTTGGCGATCACAGAGGTCAGACGTTTCTTGTAGTTGGCCTCCAGGTTTGCTCACATCTCAGGAGGGATTTTGTCCTCTTTGCAGATCCTCTCCAAGTCATTAAGGTTTTGAGGCTGATGTTTTGTAACTTGAACCTTCAGATCCCTCCACATATTTTCTATGGGATTAAGGTCTGGAGACTGGCTGGGCCACTCCAGGATCTTAATGTACTTCTATTTGAGCCACTTCTTTGTTACCTTGGCCATGTGTTTTGGGTCATTGTCCTGCTGGAATATCCATCCACGACCCATTTTCAATGCCCTGACTAAGGGAAGGGGGTGTTTGCCCAATAATTGATGGTACATGGCCCCGTCCATCATCCCTTTGATGCAGTGAAGTTGTCCTGTCCCCTTGGCAGAAGAACATCCCCCAAAGCATAATGTTTCCACCTCCATATTGGACGGTGGGGATGATGTACTTGCGGATATAGGCAGCATTACTCCTCCAAACACGGTGAGTTGAGTTGATGCCAAAGAGCTTGATTTTGGTCTTGTCTGACCACCCAGTTCTCCTCTGAATCGTTCAAAATGATTGATAGAAATTTTTAGACGGCCTGTACATGTAATTTCTTTAGATGAGGTTCCTCGGGGGCACTGCAGGATTTCAGCCCTTCACGGCATAGTGAGTTGTCAATTGTTTTCTTGGTGACTCTGGTCCCAGCTGAGATCATTGACAAGATTCTCCCATGTAGTTCTGGGCGGATTCCTTACCGTTCTCATTAGGGTAGTATCGGGACAGATACCAAGCATTTCCCTGAGTACTTGTACTCTGAGAAAATGCTCTGATACTTTACCGATACCTGACTCTCCCTCCGTGCTCCTGTGTCCCCCCCCCCCCCCTGTGCCGCTGCCGTTCTGCTCTCCCCCTCGACGCTGCCGTCCTCCGTTCTGCTTCCCCCCTCCGTGATCTGTGTCCACCGTCTGTGCTGTTGTTTCCCCCCTCCGTGTCCTCCTCTGCCCCCTCTGTCAGGACAGAGAGCGGCGGTAGGAGCGGCTAAACCCGGCTCTTACCTTTTCTGAATGAACAGAGTCAGTGACACCGACTCTGTCCATTCGCATAACTGAGCATTGTAAACTGTGTTTACGATGCTTCAGTTTATGAATGGATAGGAGCCTCTGTCTCCTGTCCATTCATTTCCAGTGCAGCTAAGAAAGGGACTGGTGAATCCGTGTCCCTAGTCCCTTTCTATGTCTCAAAGGTGAGATATCAGGGGTCTGTTATGACCCTGATATCTCACCAAAGCCCCCCAACAGGGCTAAGGAAAAAAAATGGCAATAAATAAAAATAATTGTAAAAAATAATACATATTAAAATAAAACACACTGACACATTCACCCCCCCCCCCCCTCCCCAATAAAACATTGTAAAAAAACAAAACAAAAAATAGTGAAATATTTAAATTGTAAAATAAAAAACAAAATACTGACACATGACATTAAAAAAAAAAGTATTGGTATCGGTGAGTACTTGAAAAAAAGTATTGGTACTTGTACTCGGTCTTAAAGTGGTATCGGGACAACCCTAGTTCTCATGATCATTGAAACTCCACAAGGTGAAATCTTGTATGGAGCCCCAGACCGAGGCACAGAGTGACAGTTATTTTGTATTTCTTCCATTTGCAAATAATCTCACCAACTGTTGTCACCTTCTCACCAAAACTGCTTGGCGATGGTCTCGTAGCCCATTTCAGTCTTGTGTAGGTCTACAATCTTGGAATCTGATTGCTTCTGTGAACAGGTGTGCTTTATACAGGTAACAAGCTGAGATTAGGAGCACTGCCTGTGAAAAACATTTGCCTTTACAACCCCTTTAAGTGGTTAATAAACAAATATAGATCGACATTCTCCAGCTACCCCGTAACGTTTGCCACATACGCCTCACATGCTCTTACATCAGATACCGCTAGCAGCTTCCAAATCTCTGCTGGCGTGAGGCCAATAAAACCTTTTACCACTTCAGCCCCGGAAGGATTTACCCCCTTCCTGACCAGAGCACTTTTTGTGATTCGGCACTGCGTCGCTTTAACAGACAATTGCGCGGTCGTGCGATGTGGTTCCCAAACAAAATTGGCATCCTTTTTTCCCCACAAATAGAGCTTTCTTTTGGTGGTATTTGATTATCTCTGCAGTTTTTATTTTTTGCGCTATGAACAAAAAAAGAGCGACAATTTTGAAAAAAATTCAATATTTTTTACATTTTGCCATAATAAATATCCCCCAAAAATATCTAAAAAAACATTTTTTTTTCATCAATTTAGGCCGATACGTATTTTTCTACATATTTTTCATTTAAAAAAATAAAAAAAAATCGCAATTAGCGTTTATTGATTGGTTTGCGCAAAATGTATAGCGTTTACAAAAAAGGGGGTAGTTTTATGGCATTTTTATTATTTTTTTTTTTACTAGTAATGGCGGCGATCAGCGTTTTTTTTTCAGCACCGAGACATTATGGCGGACACATCAGAAAATTTTGACACATTTTTGGGACCATTGGCATTTTTATAGCGATCAATGCAATAAAAATGCATTGGATTACTATAAAAATGCCATTGGCAGTGAAGGGGTTAACACTAGGGGGTGGGGAAGGGGTTAAGTGTGTTCCTGGGTGTGTTCTAACTGTATGGGGGGGGGGGTGGACTCACTAGGGGGAATCACTGATCTTCTGTCCATACATTGTATGAACAGAAGATCAGCGTTGCCCCCGCTGACAGGAACGAGAGCTATGTGTTTACACACATAGCTCTTGTTCCCTGTTCTGTAACGAACGAGCGCGCGTGTCCAGCGGCGATCGCGCCCGCCGGGGATTTGCGGGGCGCGCGCGCTTTCTATCGGCCGAAAAAGATAGGACGTAGAGCTACGTGCTCTCGCCCAGCAGTGCCACCGTCCCGCCGTATAAATGCGGTGGGCGGTCGGCAAGCAGTTAAAGATAAAGAAAACCGGGATCCATGACAGCTGCTTTTGTAAAAAATTCATTGGTGATGAAAAGATGTCAGCCTGGGAATAGCTGCTGTATTGTCATCGCACCACATTACCTTTCACTGTCTGCATGGTTTCAGAGACGAGCCGTCGTAGGTTTTGATCTGCCTGATGGATGAGACTGGCCGAACAGATTTCACGATCCCGTTCCTGTTAACAGAGGATGGCAGATAATTGAATGATGGGAACCGACAAGAAGTACAGTACAAAACTAAGAGCAGAAGTATATACACTGCTCAAAAAAATTTAAGGAAAACTTTTGAATCAGAACTGGGATATTGATCTGGTCAGTTAAGTAGCAGAGGGGGAGGAGTGTATATAGAGGGGGAGGAGTGTATACAGAGGGGGAGTAGTGTATACAGAGGGGGAGTAGTGTATACAGAGGGGGAGTAGTGTATACAGAGGGGGAGGGGGTGTATACAAATGGGGTTGAAAATTAGTTTCGGCTGCTTTGCTGTTAATTGAAATTAAGAACAGGTTCACTCGATGGGCAACAATGAGACGACCTCCAAAACAGGAAGGGTTTTTCAGGTGGAGGTGTCTGACATTTTTTTTTCCCTACTCATCTTTTCTGTTTTTCACTAGTTTTGCATTTGGCTAGGGTCAGTGTCAATACTGGTAGCACAAGGCGATACTTGGACCCTATAGAGCAGTGGTGGCAAACCTCGGCACTCCAGATGTTTTGAACTACATTTCCCATGATGCTCTTGCACTCTGCAGTGTATTTGAGCATCATGGGAAATGTAGTTCCACAACATTTGGAGTGCCAAGGTTCGCCATCACTGCTATAGAGGTTGCACAGGCAGTCCAATACCTCCAGGATGGCACATCAATACGTGTCATTGCCAGAAGATTGAAATGAATGGTAAGCACTTCCAAAGCGACGCAAAAGCGGTTTGAAAGCGCTGCAAAACGGGTCCTTTTTTCCTTTTATTTAAAAAAAGAAATAAAAAAAATAGGCAAAAAAGTGCCACGAAGGCTTTTCTAAAAAAACTGCAAAAATGATTTAGCGCCGCTTGAGTGTAAAAGTAACCTTACGTAGTAGGATAATATATATATCACAGTTCATTTACCTACCCTTTCCTCATTATCATCGTCTAGAGGTTGCACAGGGTTTTCCAGGGCGCGACTCAGCAAGTCATTGATTTGTGTACTAAAATAAATAAATAATAATAATATTAAATAAAAAACACAATATAGTAGATACTTAGAATATTTAAAATAAACTCACATTGAAACTGACCCCTTAAAGCAGACCATTCACTAATAGTTTCTCATATATTTATTTAGTAGCCCACCCGCCCCATTATATATATATATATATATATATATATATATAGTGTAGGCGCTTATAATTGTAAGATGTGGAACTTTCAGGTTTCTCAAGAGCCTGCAGGAAGACACTTTGATGTCAGTGATGGGATCTGAAGTTTTACTATTTGCGGTTACTGTTTTTTTTGGTTTAGTTGGCAATCTTTGGGGGAATAAATATAAGTTAGGGGCGATTTTATGAAAATAAGAAAGGAAGCACTCACAAGCCACATCTTTAGATTAAGAGGGAACAAGAAAGAAGGGGTACTTGAAAAGTAACCCTAGGTTGGACTTTACAGGCCTAGAAAGCAATGGAGAAGTAGAAAAAAATAACAATATTTATTGAAAAAAAGTATATAATATACAGACTACTGGAACTAGTCTCTTTGTTGGAAGACATCTTTATATATCATTGTTTTTGGATATCTATGTATGAGGCTGACTCTACTACAAGACAGTGAGATCCGTATTCTCTTTTGCAAACTTTGAACCTTAAACGTGTCCTAATGAAGCCTGGTGGTGAAACGCGTTGACGCACAAGAGCTCACTGTATACTCATTTTATATGATTTTTAATTTTTTTGAATACTCAATGTAAATTATACTTTTTTTCAATAAATATTGTAATATTTTTTTCTACTTCTCCATTGTTTTCTATGCCTATAGTCCGACCTAGGGTTACTTTTTCAAGTACCCCTTCTTTCTTGTTCCCTCTTAGGGCGATTTTAGTAGAAGGTCTGGATATTGGAGGTGGCAGCCTTTCGTTCCCAACATATTACCCTGTCCATATCATTATAGATCTCCAGCATGAGATTTTTACCCATTGAGATCTGGTGGTAAGTTTTCAAAGTGTTCCTTTTAATTTTTTTGAGAATATTTATATATATATATATATATATATAGTGTTGTGTGTGTATAATATATCCTCTGTTTGGACGATGCACAGAGGATATTTTCTATATCATATATTCCATATGGTTTTCTTTTATTAAATTGTCTTGTAACAATATTGTATCATTTTTGTAACTTTTGTAATAAATTTAAATTTTTTTTATATTCCCGCTTGCCTCTAAAGTCCGACCACTAATTACTAGGGTTGTCCCGATACCACTTTTTTAGGACGGAGTACAAGTACCGATACTTTTTTTCAAGTAGTCGCCGATACCGAATACCGATACTTTTTTTTTAATCTCATGTGACAGTGGCACATGTGTCAGTATGTTTTTTTTAACCACTTCAGCCCCGAGCCTGTTTTTCATATTCGGTGCTTACGAGACTAAAACAGTTTTTTTTGCTAGAAAATTATTTAAAACCCCCAAACATTATATATTTTTTTTTTCTAACACCCTAGAGAATAAAATGGCGGTCATTGCAATACTTTTTCTCACACCGTATTTGCGCAGCGGTCTTACAAGCGCACTTTTTTTGGAAAAAATTCACTTTCTTGAATTAAAAAATAAGACAACAATAAATTTGGCCCAATTTTTTTATATATTGTGAAAGATAATGTTACGCCGAGTAAAATGATACCCAACATGTCACTCTTAAAAATTGCGCCCGCTCGTGGCATGGCGTTAAACTTTTACCCTTAAAAATCTCAATAGGCGACGTTTAAAAAATTCTACAGGTTGCATTTTTTGAGATGCAGAGGAGGTCTAGGGCTAGAATTATTGCTCTCGCTCTAACGATCGCAGCGATACCTCACTTGTGTGGTTTGAACACCGTTTTCATATGCGGGCGCTACTCGCGTATGCGTTTGCTTCTGCGCGCGAGCTCGTCGGGACGGGGCGCTTAAAAAAAATTTTTTTTTGGTTTTCGTTTTTATTTTTATTTATTTTATAATTTTAAACACTGAAAAAAAAAAAAATGATCACTTTTATTCCTATTACAAGGAATGTAAACATCCCCTGTAATAGAAAAAAGCATGACAGGTCCTCTTATATATGAGATCTGGGGTCAAAAAGACCTCAGATCTCATATTCAGGCTTAAATGCAAAAAAAAAAAAAGTCAAAATGTAAACAAATTAAATGTCTCTTTAAGACGCTGGGCGGAAATGACGTTTTGACGTCACTTCCGCCCAGCAGAGGGAGGGGGACGGCTGAGGGACATTTTTTCCCTCAGTCACATCCCCGGACAGACGACGAGCGGACCCGATCGCCTCCGCCGCTACCGACGGCTACGGTAAGCGGCGGAGGGCGCGGGGGAGAGCGGCGGGAGGGGGGGGGCACCCTCTCCCGCCGCCGGTAACGGCGATCTCGCGGCGAATCCGCCGCGATGACCGCCGTTATCGTTAACAGGACCGCCCCACGAAGAGATGGATATCTCGGTTGTGGCAGCAGCTGCTGCCGTTACCGAGATATCCATCTTCAAAAAAATGACGTCTTTGGACGTGGGGCCGGTCAGAAGTGGTTAATCTTTAACAATTTGTTTTTAATTTTTTACATTTATTTTATTTTATTCATAATGCTTTCTTTTTTTTTTAAGGGTGGGGGGGGGGGGGGGTGGACCGTGTCAGTGTGTTTTTTCTTTCTTTATTTTTTATTTTCTACAATCATTTTTTTTTATTTTTTATTTTTTTTTATTCTTTATTTTTATTTAATTTTTTCAGCCCTGTTGGGGGGGCTTTGGTGTGATATCAGGCATCTGGCATCTTCCCTTTGAGACAGAGAAAGGGACTAGGGACACATGTTCCCCTGTCCCTTTCTCAGCAGCCTAAGCTGCGCTGAAAATGAATGGAGTGAAGACAGCGTCTTCTCTTCATTCATAAACTGAAACATTGTAATCACAGGTTATAATGTTTCAGTAATATGAATAGACAGTCAGTGATCACTGACTGCCCATTCAGAGCAGTGAGGAGCCGGATTTACTGTCTCCTACCCCGCTCTCCATCCTGACAATTCCAGGGGGTGGAGGAGAGGCACGGAAGGGGAGAGAAACACGGCAGGATGCACGGCGGAATGCACGGGATACACGGCGGCTTTCAGCTGCTTTAAAATCAGCGGTGATCGGTGCTTGGAACCTCCCTATGCACTGATCACCGCCGACAGTACAAGTATCAGGTGAAGCATTGGGAGCATTTGCCCGAGTACAAGTACTCGGGCAAATGCTTGGTATCGGGACAACCCTACTAATTAACATTCTTTGAGTAATTCCCTTTTCTTCCAAAATTTACAGAGGTGGCATATGTGAGTGCTTCCCCCCTTTCCCCCTACCCTAATTCTTTTGATAGCAGAGGAACGAAGCAGCAGATAGAAATTATACTTTGTGCTCCCAATTAAGACAAGTACACCTCTTTACACCCATGCTATAGCCTACTTTGCCGGGAGGCCATCAATAGACGTCCTCTCGTAGCTCGAGCGGCCTGCTTGTCCCCTGCAGGGTGCGCGTGGCTCGCTCTGTGATCTGCGAGTCTATGAGACTCGCTGGATCACAGATCGGAGTAAGGGGGGTCGATCCCAACCCCTTACTACATGATCAGCTGTCAGCCAATAGCAGCTGATCATGTCTGTAGTCTTTAGAAATATGTTGTAGTATATGTAGTAATATGTTGGGTGTTACTATATATATATAAGATATATTTATTATATTAGTCTAATATATATATATATATATAATATAAGTAACACCCAACATATTACTACAACAATGTCATGTAAACAGAGCCGGTAATCGGCTATTTTACCGGCGACGGGGGGCATGGCTCGCTCTGTGATCGAGTCTCGCTGCATCACAGATCGGAGTAAGGGGGTCGATCCCGAACTATTACTACATGATCAGCTGTCAGCCAATGACAGCTGATCATGTCATCTAAACAGAGCCGGTAATGGGCTATTTTTTCTCCTCGCGCTGAAAAAAAATAGCTGATTACCGGCTCTGTTTAGATGACATGATCAGCTGTCATTGGCTGACAACTGAAGAAAAAAAAAAAAGCCGATCACCAGCAGCTGACAGAGGGACATCAGTCCCGATCAGGGAGAGCTGCCGCCAGCTCATCTGTGCCACCTAACAGTGCCCACCAGCACCACCCACCAACGCTCACTGTGCCACCAATTAGTGCCCACAGTCAGTGCATCATCAACAGTGCTGCCCATCATTGTCACCTATCAGTGCCCATCAGTGCCGCCTTATCTGTGCCCACCAGTGCCCATATCAATGAAGGAGAAAAATTACCTGTTTGCAAAATTTTATAACAAATTTTTTTTCATCTTTGTGTTTGTTTAGAAAAAAAATAAAAACCACCAAAAGAAAGCTCTATTTGTGTGAACAAAAAAATGATAAAAAATTTAATTTGGGTGCAGTGTTGTATGACCGCGGAATTGTCATTCAAAGTGTGATAGCGCTGAAAATTGGCCTGGGCAGTAGGGGGGTTTAAGTGCCCAGTAAGCAAGTGGTTAATATAAATGAGGTCTATTATAGTGTGTGTATGTGTATATATATATATATACACACACACACACATTTAGGGTACATACAGGAACCTACATAGCAAGTTTTCCCATCCTTACTCATCTACTTTGCCTCCTCCAGAGCTGTCTAGGAAAAGACTGTTCTCCTCCCAGGTGTTCTTCTCAGGGTTGGGCTTCTCCATTCTCCTCTCCATCAGAAGGATCGTCCTGTCCATTACAGGGTGCTCTCTGTCTCTATTCCTCTGCAAGCAGCTTTCAGTCGAGCACTGCAGATACAACTGACAGAATCCCAGAGAATCTGAGAAAGAAGAAACAATGATCAATACACAACAGTGCATTTTTCCAATATTAGGCTGTAGCAGGCTATCATTTTAAAGCAGTTGTAAACCGCATATACAATTTTTTTTTTTTTAAACCTGCAAGGCAAAAGCCATAATGAGCTAGTATGCGCCACATACTATCTCATTATGAAATGCTTACCTCGGAACGAGGTGTGTAGAACTTACCTGGTCCATGCCAAGCGAGATGTCATCTTGACTCGGCGTGTCATTTACGGGTATCGCGGTTCCAGTGCTGTGATTGGCTGGAGCGGCGATGACATCACTCGCGTGGGAGATTTCAATTTAGCAAGGTCCGACGGCTGCCGGTGCTTTCGCTGTGGATTCCCCCC